>CM065486.1:5712989-5905489 GCA_032873175.1 Leptopilina drosophilae
AAAATAAATAAATTTTTCAAGAAGAATTTAAAAAAAAAAAAAATATTTAAATTCTAGAGAAGAAATTTTGTTATTTACAAAAAAGAATTCAATTTTTTTCCAAAGAATTTTATTGTTTACGAAAATAATTCATTTCCAAGTGATGAATTTTAATATTTATAAGGAAAAACATTATTTTTTCTGTTAAAAAATGATTTAATTTTTAGTTTCTCAAAATAAAAAAAAACCCGGAAGTAGAATAAACAAAAATGAAAACAAAATAAGAAGAAACGAATAAACTGAATGAAAATGAAATAGAAAAATGAGAATAAAATAGAAAAAAGAATGTAAGGGAAAAAAGAAAGGAAGAGAAAAAAGAAAGTAAAAGGAAATAAACTGAAAAAGGTAAAAAAAATTAATTAAAAATTCCCCAGGCAATGAAAATCTCACCGTTAAATCGTACTGGACCGAAACGCCCTCAAGATGCTTAATAAGACATCGCTGCAAGTAACCAGAGCGACTCGTCTTCACCGCCGTATCAATTAAACCCTCTCGTCCTGCCATGCAGTGGAAAAAGAATTCCGGCGGCTCAATTCCCGTCATGAAGCGGCCGTCGATGAAGCCACCGGCGCGTGGCGTTGGATCGTAAGCGGGAAACGACGGCAAACTCTTGCCGCTTATCATCAGCGGCGGTCGCTTGCCCTCCAATTCAATTTGCCCCAGGAGGCACGAAATCTGCATGGTGTTCACCGTCGATCCCTTCGCTCCCGACTGCACCATCAATTGTAAATTATTATTCGGAAATTTCTCAATCAATCCCGCCGGCAAGCACGTCTTATTGATGTCATTCGTGTAAACGTCCAAAGCCGATTTATATTTTCGATCGACGGTGGCGCGAAATTTCTCGTTCGTCGCCATTTCCGCCTCCATTTTGTTCACGATTTCGTCGCGTTGCGTGTCCTCGGGACATTCGAGAATTGCCTTTTGTATTCCGTCGCCAATCTTGGGAAAAGAGAGGAAAACAAAAGGAAGATTAGAAATTTTATTTTAAACAATCAATTTCAGTAAATCGTGAATTAAAAAACTTTTCTATTTTGTTTTTACTTTTTTCTATCTTTTTTTCCTGTTTTACTTCTTTTACTTTTTTCTACTTTTTTTACTTTTTTACTCCTTTTACTTTTTTCTACCTTTTCTATCTTTTTTACTTTTTTAACTTTTTTCTACCTTTTCTACCTTTTTTACCTTTTTACTTTTTTTAACTTTTTTCTATCTTTTTTACTTCTTTTACTTTTTTCTACCTTTTTTACTTTTTTAAAACTTTTTTCTACCCTTTTTTACTTTTTTAAAACTTTTTTCTATCTTTTTTACTTTTTTCTATCCTTTTTACTTTTTTAAAACTTTTTTCTATCTTTTTTACTTCTTTTACTTTTTTCTACCGTTTTTACTTTTTTTAAAACTTTTTTCTATCTTTTTTCCTTTTTTTAAACTTTTTTCTATCTTTTTTACTTTTTTCTATCCTCTTTACTTTTTTTTACTGTTTTCTATCTTTTTCCTTTTTTACTCTTTTTACTTTTTCTATTTTCTTTTACTTTTTTTTTACCTTTTTTACCTTCTTTACTGTTTTCTATTTTTTTTTTATAAATTCTTTTTCGTTTTTAATCCACGATTTTCTTTCCACTACCTTTCTGCACTCGTTCATAATTTGCTTTCGCTTTTTATCGGCCTCGGGAGTCACGAGAATGTCCTTCACTCCCAACGTGAATCCCAATTGCAAGAGATAAGCTTGAAATAATTTTCCAAAAGCGCTCAACATTTTTGTCGAACAATTGCCCCCGTAGAGCTGAAAGAAAGAAAAAAATTATTACCAAAAACATATTTAATAATTTTAGAAAATAGTGAAAAAAAAATCCTTTAAAATTGAATAAAAATTATGATTTATGAAACAATATTTAAAAACAAAAAAAAAAAAAAACTCCCGTTAAACATAAATAAAGAATATAAACAATTTGTGAAAGTTAATAAAAAATAGAGAAAATAGAAAAAAGAGAATAAAAAAAAATGAAAAAATAGAAAAAAGGGAATAAAAATGAGAAAAATAGAATAAAAAATAGAAAAAGGGAATAAAAAATAGAAAAAATAGAAAAAAGGGAAGAAAAAATAGAAAAAAGGGAATAAAAATTAGAAAAATAGAAATAATAGAAAAAAGGGAAGAAAAATTTGAAAAATAGAATTAAAAATAGAAATAATAGAAAAAAAGGAATAAAAAATAGAAAAATAGAATAAAAAATAGACAAAATAGAATAAAAAATAGAAAAATTAGAAAAATAGAATAAAAAATAGAAAAAATAGAAAAAAGGGATTAAAAATTAGAATAAAAAAATAGACAAAAAAGATAAAAGGGAATAAAAAAAAGAAAAAATAGAAAAAAGGGAAGAAAAATTTGAAAAATAGAATTAAAAAGAGAATAAAAAAAAATGAAAAAATAGAAAAAAGGGAATAAAAATGAGAAAAATAGAATAAAAAATAGAAAAAAGGGAATAAAAATTAGAAAAATAGAAATAATAGAAAAAAGGGAAGAAAAATTTGAAAAATAGAATTAAAAATAGAAATAATAGAAAAAAGGGAATAAAAAATAGAAAAATAGAAAAAAAAATAGACAAAATAGAATAAAAATTAGAAAAATAGAAAAAAGGGAATAAAAAATAGAAAAATAGAATAAAAAATAAAATAAATAGAAAAAATAGAATAAAAAATAGACAAAATAGATAAAAGGGAATAAAAAATAGAAAAAATAGAATAAAAATAGAAACATTAGAAAAATAGAATAAAAAATAGAAAAAAAGGAAAAAAAATAGAAAAAAGGGATTAAAAATTAGAAAAATAGAATAAAAAATAGAAAAAAGGGAATAAAAAATAGACAAAATAGAAAAAAGTGAATAAAAATAGAATAAAAATTTGAAAAAAGGGAATAAAAATTAGAAAAATAGAATAAAAAATGGAATAAATAGAAAAAATAGAAAAAAGGGAAGAAAAATTAGAAAAATAGAAAAAAGGGAATAAAAAATAGAAAAAATAGAATAAAAATAGAAACATTAGAAAAATAGAATAAAAAATAGAAAAAAAGGAATAAAAAATAGAAAAAAGGGAATAAAAATTAGAAAAATAGAATAAAAAATAGATAAAATAAAAAAAGGGAATAAAAAATAGAAAAATAGAATAAAGAATAGAAATAATAGAAAAAAGGGAATAAAAAATAGAAAAAATAGAAAAAAGGGAAGAAAAATTAGAAAAATAGAAAAAAGGGAATAAAAAATAGAAAAATAAAATAAAAAATGGAATAAAATAAATTAGAAAAATTAGAAAAATAGAAATAATAGAAAAAAGGGAAGAAAAATAAGAAAAATAGAATTAAAAATAGAAATAATAGAAAAAAGGGAATAAAAAATAGAAAAATTAGAAAAAAAGAATAAATAATAGAAAAAATAGAAAAAAGGGATTAAAAATTAGAATAAAAAAATAGGAAAAAGAGAATAAAAATTAGAAAAATAGAATTATAAATAGATAAAAGGGAATAAAAAAAAGAAAAAATAGAAAAAAAGGAAATAAAAATTAGAAAAATAGAATAAAAAATAGAAAAAATAGAAAAAATAGAAAAAAGGGAAGAAAAATTAGAAAAATAGAAAAAAGGGAATAAAAAATAGAAAAATAGAATAAAAAATGGAATAAATAGAAAAAATAGAATAAAAAATAGACAAAATAGAAAAAAGGGAATAAAAAATAGAAAAAATAGAATAAAAATAGAAACATTAGAAAAATAGAATAAAAAATAGAAAAAAAGGAATAAAAAATAGAAAAAAGAGAAGAAAAATTAGAAAAATAGAATAAAAAAATAGAAAAAAGGGAATAAAAATTAGAAAAATAGAATTATAAATAGAAAAAAGGGAAGAAAAATTAGAAAAATAGAAAAAAGGGAATAAAAAATAGAAAAATAAAATAAAAAATGGAATAAATAGAATAAAAAATAGAAAAAATAGAAAAAAGGGAATAAAATATAGAAAAAATAGAATAAAAATAGAAACATTAGAAAAATAGAATAAAAAATAGAAAAAAAGGAATAAAAAACAGAAAAAAGGGAAGAAAAATTAGAAAAATAGAATAAAATAGAAAAAAGGGATTAAAAATTAGAATAATAAATAGAGAAAATAGATAAAAGGGAATAAAAAAAAGAAAAAATAGAAAAAAGGGAAGAAAAATTAGAAAAATGGAATAAAATATAGAAAAAATAGAAAAAGGGCATAAAAAATGGAAAATAGAATAAAAAATAGACAAAATAGAAAAAAGGGAATAAAAAATAGAAAAATAGAATAAAAAATGGAATAAATAGAAAAAATAGAATAAAAAATAGAAAAAATAGAAAAAAGGGAATAAAATATAGAAAAAATAGAATAAAAATAGAAACATTAGAAAAATAGAATAAAAAATAGAAAAATGGAATAAAAATTAGAAAAATAGAATAAAAAATAGAAAAAATAAAAAAAAGGGAATAAAAAGTAGAAAAATTAGAAAAATTGAATAAAAAATAGAAAAAAGGGATTAAAAATTAGAATAAAAAATAGACAAAATAGAAAAAAAGGAATAAAAAATAGAAAAAATAGAAAAAAGGGAAGAAAATATAGAAAAAAAGGGAAGAATAAAAAAAGAAGAGACAAAAAAATATTTTGTTCACCTCGTAAACGCAGTGAATGAGTCCAAACGTCGTGGCACCATAGTGCGCCTTGTCCAACACCCCACAAAGTAATTCGCCATTCCGAATGACAACTTCCGCCTCGGACATGTTTTTTGGATTTGCAAAAGCTTCGCCACATTTTGGCGCGCGCGGCTCCTGAATTTGCCACTCCTTGATGCCAATTTTCGCGCTCCCCGTCAAATTAATTCTCGCCTTGCCTTTTGGAATTAAATTGATAATGACCGTCGATATTACTTGTTTGCCGGACCAAAGTTCCTTTGGTTTCACGATCGCCGGCTGCAGGAGAATCAAATCCCCAGGAACCGACCACAGCGCCGAGTAAATTAACAGTTGATATTCGTCCCTGCAAACGTATCGCTTTTAATTTCTTTTTTTCGAAAAAGTAAAATTTAAATCAATTCAAAAAATTAATTCAAAAAATCAATCAAAGCATCGCCATTGATTTCTTTTTTCCAAAAAGTAAAATTTAAATTCAAAAATCTAACAAAGCATCGCCATTAATTTCTTTTTTCCAAAAAGTAAAATTTAAATTAATTTATAAAATCTCACAAAGCATCGCCATTAATTTCTTTTTTCCAAAAAGTAAAATTGAAATCAATTCAAAAAATCTAACAAAGCATCGCCATTAATTTCTTTTTTCCAAAAAGTAAAATTGAAATCAATTCAAAAAATCTAACAAAGCATCGCCATTAATTTGTTTTTTCCAAAAAGTAAAATTTAAATTAATTCAAAAAATTCAAAAAATGAAGAATTAAAGGTATTTACTGACTTTTCGAAAAATTTCCCCCTCATCGTCAATCGCACACCGGAAATAATATGATCCTGAATCAATCCACTCAATGGAGTTCCGTCTTTAGGCACCAAATACTGATTCGCTGTGTTAGCTGTAAAAAAAAGAAAAAATTGTTATTTAAAGTTTTTTTTTCGATTCCAATTTCGAAATGAAGCATAAAAAGTATTAAAATAGAAAATAATGCCAAGTAAAGAATAAAAACGAAAAAAAATATTATTTTTACTTCTAGATTTTCTATGTATAAAATTATTATCAGCTAAATATTATACTATTATTAGTTATTAATTTTAAATAATTATTTTTAAAAAAAAAAGAATTAATTTGGATAAAAATCTATTTATAAATTTGTATAATTTTTAACATGCAAAATTCTAAGTAGGTAATATATCTAATTATTAAAAATATTTATTTTTCTTTTTTGTGAAATTTAATTAATATTTCAATATTTATATCCTCGAAATATTATTTTACTTAATAGTAATTTAATAAAAGTTCTATTGCATAGAATTATTATCTAATGTTTATTTTATTAGCATTTAAAATGTTTTAATTTTAAAGTCACCAAATACGTGATTCATAGTTAATATTCCACAAATCAATGAAAATCTATTGTTAATTGTTTCAATCAAAAAATAAATGATATCAAATATTCTCCATATTTAAATAATGTTGATATTAAGTCTAAAACAAAAATTCCATTCCATGTTTTTTATTTTCCCGACTTTTTCCTAATTTTCATTAATGAAATGTTTACTTCTTTCTTATCCTGATAAAAAATTGAATTTTATATAATAAATTGAATTCATGAAAGAATTTAACTAATATTTATTAAAATAATGTTATTCTTGCGAAGAATTTTAAAAAAACTTTTAGATAATTTATTTCTTTCGACTAATTTTATGCAAATTCTAATTAACATAATTGAATTCCGGAGAAAATTTTATTATTCAATGAAAAGAATTGAATTCTTACAAAAATCTTTAGAAAAAATTTTCAAAATAAATTGAATTCTGTTTGGAAATGTTAGGAAAATAGTAGTTATTGAAAATTGTTGAATTGCGAAAAGTTTTTAAAAACAATTCAATTTTACAAAGAATTGTATTAAATTTTTTTACAATAATTGAATGTTTGTTGGAAATTTTATTAAATTTATCGAAAATAATTGAATTCGTAAAAAACTATTTTATTATTTTTTGAAAATAATTGAAATTTTCCGAACGATTTATTAGAATTTTTTTAAATAACGGAATTTCCAAGAAGAAATTTATTACTTTTGAAAATAATTGAATTCTTGTGACGAATATTGTTATTTATGGAAATAATTGAATTTTGCGAAGAATTTTATTAAAATACCTCAAAATAAATTAACTTTCGGGAATAATCTTCTGATTTATCGAGAGAATTGAATTATTTTGAAGAATTATATATAATATTAATTATTATAAATAATTCTTCAAAAGAATTCAATTATTTCCATAAATTACAAAAATTTTTTTAGTAAAAATTGAATTATTTAAAAAATAAATAAAATTCTTCAGAAAAATTCAATTATTTTTTGAAAGAAAGGAACTTTATGGTAAAAATTCAATTATTTTGAAAAATAATAAATTTTTTTTGAAAAATTCAATTATTTTCAAAAATTTTCCTAAACTTCGTTGCAAGAACTCAATTATTTTAATAAATTACAAAATTCTTCCACAAAATTAATTTTTATATAAATTACAAAGTTCTTCGTATAAGAATTCAATCATTTTCATAAATTTTAATAAATTTCGCCAAAAGAATTTAATTATTTTAAAAATTATGAACTCTTCGTAAAAATACAATTATTTTCAAAAATTTTCCTAAACTTCGCTGCAAGAATTCAATTATTTTAATAAATTACAAAATTCTCCCCAAAAATTTAATTATCTTTAAAACTGTTAATAAAATTGTTCAGAAAAATTAATTTTTCCATAAATTACAAAGTTCTTCGTGAGAATTCAATTATTTTGAATAAATTTAATAAAATTTCCAACAGACATTCAATTATTGGAAAAAAATTTTAATTCTTTGTAAAATTTAGTTATTTTTAAAAACTTTTCGCAAAGCAACTATTCAATTATAATTTAACATTTGATAAGAATATTAAAATTTTCAAAAAAAATTTAATTCGTTGGAGAAAATTTATTATTTTTGCAAGTAATTGAATTATTGCGGAAAAGTTTATTAAAATGTTTAAAAAGAATTAAATTTCAGTGAACAAATTCTGTTATTTTTAAAAGTAATTGAATTCTTCACAATTTTATGAATATTGTTTTAAATCAATTAATTTTTTCGAAATCTAATGAATATTCTGAAACATTTTATTAGTTTAAATAATTGAATTCTTGTGGAAAACTTTATTTGTGCAAATAACTGAATTTTTCGATTAATTAATTGAAAATAGTTTGAAAAATAATTGATATTCTTCAATGAGTTTTATTATTTATGAAGATATTTAAATTCACACTTAGAATTATTTTATCAAAAAATTTTTCCAAAACATCATTTTTCATGAAAAATGTTATTATTTTAGTTATGATTTTTTATTATTATAATGTTTTTTTTTATTATAATGTTATTATTTTAGTTTATGAATTATTGTAAAAAATAAATTGTATAAAATTTTGTTAAATAATGGATTTTTTTGAAATGTTTTTAAAATTTTTTTGAAATGTTTTTAAAAAAAACTATTTTAAATTAAATGAATTTTGCGAAATTTCACGAAAAAATACTAGATATTGAAAATAATTGAATTTCGAATATTTTTTTTTAAATAATTAAATTTTTTACAAGAATTTGACTATAATTTTTCAGAATAGTCTTTTTATTTCTAGTATTAGCGAATTTAAAATGAAATGAAATTTTTCTAAGAAAATTATTATTTATATTCTTTGTTCAAAAAGTTGAATATTATAATAATTTTTCTAACACCTCTCTATTGTTGAGAATAATTCAAATTTTCCTAATGAAGATTATTTTTAATTTCAAAATGAAAGTAGCAAATAACAATTTTTGCGAAAATCAATTTTCTTCGTACAAGAAAGTTAAATTGTTTTAAATTTAGAAAACTGATATCAAATTTGAAATTAGTATTAAAATTTGTTAATGTTTTTTTTATAAACTTTAGAGTTTTACAATAATATAAATTGAAACTTTAATTCTAATTAGTTTTTCAGTTATGTGTCGTAATAATTATTTCTTTAAAAATTACTGAAATTAAAATGATTTGAAAAAAATAGGAAAAAATAAAGGCAAGAGAAAGTAATAAAAAAAATAAGTAAAAAATCAAAACAAGTGGAAAATAAAGCCGAATAAAAAATAGAAAGGAAGATTCAAGATTCAAGGGAGAAAAATTGAAAATTAGAAAATATAAAAGCAAATAAAAATAAAGGCCAAGTGAAAAGAAAAAAAAACAATTGGAAATGAGGAAAAGTTTTCAATAAACATAAGGAAGGAATAAAAGCAAAAAAAAAAAACAATAATTACCAATAAATTTGGCTTCGGAACGCGCGACTTCGTTCTGCGGGAAATGCGCGTTCATTTCGTCGCCATCGAAATCGGCATTGTAGGCCTTGCAATTTGCGTAATGCAAACGCAAAGTCTTCTCGGCTTTCAAAATTCGTGCGCGATGCGCCATTATACTTGGCTTATGAAGTGTCGGTTGACGATTCAACAGCAGCATATCGCCATTTTGTAAATGTCGATGAACAATTTTCATTCCGTCGAAAAATTTATTCGACTTCGCCGTCTTCGTCAGCAGGGTCTTTGCGATACTCTCCCGTTGCGTCAATGACATGCTGTTTATTCTCTTCACTGTGCCGTCTTCGTTTTGAATCAAAACAGCGCTGAAAAAAAGGAGAAAAAAAGAAAAATTGTAATTTTTTTTTTACTATTTCCCTTTTTCTTCAAATTCTTTTTTTAAATTGAATTTTCGGCGAAATTGAATTTCCACTTTTTCGAAAAACAACAATTGAATTTTCGTCAATGAATTCCATTATTTAGGAAAATAATTGAATTTCCGACCGATGAATTTTAGAATTTTGGAAATTTAATTTTTGCCAAAGAAACGCTTTTTTAGAAAAAATAATTGATTTTCAGTTGAAGAATTACATTCTTTATGAAAAATAATAAATTTTTTGCGAAGAAAAGAAACTAAAGTTGAAATCAAATAATAAAAGAAAAGAGAGAGAATTAAGGGGAAAAAATGAATTTATTACCCAGGATGAACGTCGGGGCCGTTAATAATCATTTGCCTCAGTTCTTGTACATTCCACGGCGTAACCGGAACTGGATAAGTCAATTTCAATGCGAACGCTTCCGGTACGCCGATTTCGTCAATATCTAAATTCGGATCCGGAGTGATGACAGTTCGTGCCGCGTAATTCACACGCTTTCCCATCATGTGCATGCGAATTATTCCCTCCTTCTTCTCCAAAACTTGCTTCATGCCGAGGCACGTCGCCGAGTCCGCGGTTTTGTTCATTTCACGATCGACCAAATGATTGACATTAATCTGCAAATCCTGCCAAGTGTTGTGCAATTTTTCAACAAGAGTGCCGCCTCGCACATTCTCGAGAAGTCGCTGCAAGAAAAATGGCAAAAAATTTATTTTCTAATTATTTACTATTTCTTTATTATTTCAATTTGCGCATTATTTCTACTTCGTTATTGTTTCTTTTTTATTATTTCTACTTCGTTATTGTTTCTTTTTTATTATTTCTACTTCGTTATTATTTCTATTTTTTTTATTATTTCTACTTCATTTATTATTTCTATTTTCTATTCTATTCTATTTTCTGTTTTTTATTATTTCTACTTCTTTATTATTTCTACTTCTTTATTATTTCTATTTCTTTATTATTTCTACTTCTTTATTATTTCTACTTCTTTATTATTTCTACTTCTTTATTATTTCTACTTCTTTATTATTTCTACTTCTTTATTATTTCTACTTCTTCTTTTTTATCTTAATTTTTATTCAGTTCCGTTTCTTTATTATTTTCTTGCAAATTTATTAAAAGTCAAGTACTTTTTTTTTATTTTTCAATTTTCAGTATTTTTTTAGTTTAAGAAATTTTCTTGTCATTTTCAATTATTTTTCAGTTTCTTCAATTTTAAGAAATTTTTTATCGTCGTCAAGTATTTTTTCAAGTTTTTCAATTTGAAGTATTTTTCTTGTAATTTTCAATTATTTTCCGATTTCTTCAATTTTTTGTCGTCAAGTATTTTTCAGGTTTTTCAATTTCAAGTATTTTTCTTGTAATTTTCAATTATTTTCCAGTTTTTTCAATTATGTTTCAAAATTTTCAATTTTCAAGAATTTTTTTTGTTTTTTTAAATTTTTTGTTTTTTTTTTGTTTTTTTTGTTTTTTTTTGTTTTTTTTTGTTTTTTTTGTTTTTTTTGTTTTTATGTTTTTATGTTTTTATAAAAAAAAATATAAATAAGTAAATAAAATTCTTCTAATTAGGGAAAAAGTAGAAAAAGAAAAATTTGAAAGTAATAAAGATTTTTCAAACCATAGTTTCCTCGTTGATTTTCTCTCGAGTCCGCAAATTGTCGCCATCCTCGTCATTATTATCCGCCGCTTGGGCCAATTTTAAATCCTCAATTATCTTTCGCAATATGAGACAATTTTGAATTATCACTTTGTAGCACTGCGTGCGTGGATGCTCCAAAATTTGCCCGTTCAACATGCTTATTGGCCGGACAATTGGCGGCAGAACGGGAAGAATGTCGTGGAAAAAAATATCAGTCGGATATTCCATTTTCATACAGCCCAAAACCGGTACGATAACTTTCAAAATTTCCTTCTCGTTTGTCCACAATTTCCTCAAATATTCCCTCGATTGATCTGGTAGAATTGGAACAATTCTGTCTCTATTCACATCTCCCCGAATATTCGGTCTTTTAAATTGCAGAAGAAGAAAAAGAAGAAAATATAATAATTAGATTTTACAAAGAGATACAAATTTTATTTTCCAAAAAAAGAAAAATTGAAAAGTTAATATTAATTCGTCTTGATTATTATTTTTTTTTGGGGGGGTGGGAATAATTACAAAAATAAACAAAACGAGAATTAAAAGTCATTTTGTATTTTTTTTTTTTGTAAAAAAATTAATTAATTGTCTCATTTTTAAAGATAAATAAAAGAAAACGTTGATTAAATTGTAAAATAGAAAAAAATTGAAAAACAGAACTAGCAAAAAAATTTCTTCGATTTGACAAACAATGTAAAAATACTTACAAACTACAAAATAATTGAAATTTTAGACAAAAAAAATTAATTTTTATAAAAATGTTTGAAGTTTTTAAAAAAAATCAATTTTTAGGAAAATAATAGACATTTTAGAAAAGAAATCCAATTTTTCGGGAAAAGAATGGAAATTTAAAAAAATACTAATTTTGATGAAAATATTTAAAATTTTAGTAACAAACTTCAATTTTTTGGAAAATAATTGAAACTTTAGCAAAAACTATTAATTTTTACGAAAATAATTGAAATTTTTGGGGAAAAAAATTAATTTTTTAGAAAAATAATTGAAATTTTTGGGGAAAAAAATTAATTTTGAAGAAAATAATTGAAACAAAAAAATTCAATTTTGAAGAAAATAATTGAAATTTTTGGAAAAAAAATTAATTTTGAAGAAAATAATTGAAATTTGGAAAAAAAATTAATTTTGAAGAAAATATTTCAAATTTGAACAAAGAAATTCAATTTTTACGAAAATAATTCAAATATTCGGAAAACAAATTAATTTTTAAGAAAATAATTGAAATGATAGGATAATAAATTAATTTTAAAGAAAATAATTGAAATTTTATGGGGAAAAAATTAATTTAAAAAAAAATTGAAATTTTGGGGGAAAAATTATTGTTTATGCTAATAATTGAAATTTTAGCAAAAAAAATTAATTCTGACGATAATAATTGAAATAATAACGAAAAAATTCAATTTTTACGAAAATAATTCAAATTTTAGGATAAAAAAATTAATTTTAAAGAAAATAATTCAAATTTTAACAAAAAAAAATTAATTCTAATTATAATAATTGAAATTTTAGAATAAAATCCACATTTCACGAAAATAATTGAAATTTTAACAAAAACATACAATTTTTACAAAAATAATTCAAATTTTATTGAAAAATTAATTTTTACGAAAATAATTGAAATTTGGAAAAAAAATTAATTTTGAAGAAAATATTTCAAATTTGAACAAAAAAATTCAATTTTTACGAAAATAATTGAAACTTTAGCAAAAACTATTAATTTTTACGAAAATAATTGAAATTTTTGTGGAAAAAAATTAATTTTTAAGAAAATAATTGAAATTTTTGGGAAAAAAGATTAATTTTGAAGAAAATAATTGAAATTTGAACAAAAAAATTCAATTTTTAAGAAAATAATTGAAATTTTTGGAAAAAAATTCAATTTTTACGAAAATTATTGAAATTTTAAACAAAAAAAATTAATTTTGAAGAAAATAGTTGAAATTTTTGAAATGAAAAATTAATTTTAAACCAAATAAATGAATTTCTAACAAATATTTCCATTTTTAACAAAATCATTAAAATTTTTGCTAAAAATTACATTTTTTTAAAATAAATAGTTGATTTTTTATCGAAGAATTTTTTTAATTTACAAAAATAATTGAATTTTTTTCCGTAAAAATTTAAAATCTACAAAAATATTTTATTTTTTGTCTGGTAATTGTAATAAATAAAATAAATAATTTAATTTTTGTCTAAGATTTTCATTATTTGCAAAAATAATTGAATTCTTTTTCGAAAAAATTTTTAATTTTCATAAATAGTTGAATTTTTGGTAAAGAATTTTCTTGTTTAGAAAAATAATTGATTTTTTACAAAGTAATTCATTAGATACAAAAATAATTGAATTTTTAGCAAAAAAAATTAATTTTGAAGAATATAATTTAAATTTTAGCAAAAAATTCCATTTTTACGAAAATAATTTAAATTTTAGAATAAAAAAATTAATGATGAAGAAAATAATTGAAATATTAGGAAAAAAAATTAATTTTAAAGAAAATAATTGAAATTTTATGGGGAAAAAATTAATTAAAAAAAAAATAATTAAAATTTTAGGGAAAAAATTGGTTTTTACGATAATAATTGTAATTTTAGTAAAAAAAAAATAATTCTGACGATAATACTTGAAATTTTAACAAAAAACTTCATTTTTTACGAAAATAATTCAAATTTTAGAATAAAAAAAATTAATTTTGAAAAAAATAATTCAAATTTAAAAAAAAAATTAATTCTGACTATAATAATTGAAATTTTAAAATAAAATGCATATTTTACAAAAATAATTAAAATTTTAGCGAAAAAATTTAATTTTTATAAAAAAAATTGAAATTTTAGTAAAAAAATTCAATTTTTATGATAATAATTCAAATTTTAGGATAAAAAAAAATTTATTTTGAAGAATATAATGGAAATTTTAGAAAAAAAAATATTAATTCTGACGATAAGAATTGAAAATTTAGAATAAAATCCAGTTATTACGAAAATTATTGAAATTTTATCAAAAAAATTTTCTTTTTACGAAAACAATTCAAATTTTAGGGAATAAAAATTGCTTTTGAACCAAAGAATTAATTTTTTACAAAGCTATTCATTACTTACGAAAATAATTGAATTTTTTGCGAAAACATTTTTAATTTTCATAAATAGTTGAATTTTTGACAATGAATTTTCTTATTTAGAAAAATAATTGATTTTTTTTAAAAAGCAATTCATTATTTACGAAAATAATTGAATTTTTGTCAATGAAATTTAATATTTACGAAAATAATTGAATTTTTGTCAATGAAATTTAATATTTACGAAAACAATTGAATTTCTGTCAATGAAATTTAATATTTATGAAAATAATTGAATTTTTGTCAATGAAATTTAATATTTACGAAAATAATTGATTTTTTTTAAAAAGCAATTCATTATTTACGAAAATAATTGAATTTTTGTCAATGAAATTTAATATTTACGAAAATAATTGAATTTTTGTCAATGAAATTTAATATTTACGAAAATAATTGAATTTTTGTTAATGAAATTTAATATTTACGAAAATAATTGAATTTTTGTCAATGAAATTTAATATTTACGAAAATAATTGATTTTTTTTAAAAAGCAATTCATTATTTACGAAAATAATTGAATTTTTGTCAATGAAATTTAATATTTTCGAAAATAATTGATTTTTTCTAAAAGTAATTCATTATTTAGGAAAATAATTAAATTTTTGTGAATGAAATTTAATATTTTCAAAAATAATGAACTTTTTAGGAAATACTAACTTGGGCGTCATTATTCGATTTCCACTCGTCGTAATTCGCAGAAATATCTCCTGACAATAAATACAATTCTTCAGTAATTTGCAATTCTTCAGCACCTTATCGACGTGAGTCTGTAATTCCATATTGTAATTTCGTGTATTCGCATTGACACCATCGCCGCTCTCGTCCCGTCCATTATTAATTTTGTATTTCTCCCGATTGTGCAAATTTTGTATATAACTCTGTATAATGTCCTTGACGTAGGCGTAAATTTCTTCGCCCTGTCCCGTCTCGGGCAACGACGAACAAACTTCCTGCTCGAGCTCGAGAATATCACTGAAATAACCCTCCTCGAGGAGTTTCAATTTTGCCACCAGCAATAATTTCTCGTGCCGGGCAATTTGTAAACTAAAGCATTGTCGGCAGGTTAGACGTAAAATTGTGAATAAAATTTTATGACACAAGGGATTCACAACTGTCAATGGCAATTCGATGTGGCCAAAGTGTCCTGTACATTTTAGAACTGCGTGTCCGCATGTTTCGCAAGGATCTGAAGTTTCGTTCAGTGGTCCTGGAGAAAGAAGAAAAAAAAAGAGAGAATTATTTCATATTTATTATTTATTTATTATTTGGAAGAGAAATTAAGAATTATTTTTAATTTTAAAAAAGGAATTTTTACCGTTTTTCTTATTAATAATATTCGTTAATTTTAACTTCAAGATTCAAGACTTCTTCTACTAAATTTTCAATTTTTTTTAATATTTGCACTATTTTTCTCTACTCTTTTTGTTTAAACTATTTTTACATTTATTTACTACTCACACTGTTTGTCTTTTTTTTACTATTTTTATTTAAAAAATAAAAATTATTTAAAAAAAACAACAAAATTATTTAAAATAACAAAAAAATTATTTAAAATAACACAAAAATTCTTTAAAATTGAAAAAATTATTTAAAAATTCAAAAAATTGCTTAAAATTGAAAGAACAAGAATAAAAATTAGCTTGAAATTGAAAAAAAAATCTTTAAAATTAAAAAATTGTTTAAAAGGCATTGAAAAAAAGGAACAAAAAATTTGAAAATTGAAGAGATCTTAAAAAATTTGGAAATTGCAAAAAAAAACTAAAAAAAAGGCTTAAAAAACCCTGAAAATTAAAAAGACAACAAAAAATTACTTGAAAATGACTAAAAATTCATAAAAATTAATTAAATAAATAAAAAATAAAAACAAAATATAGAAGTAAAAAATAAAAATAAAAAATAAAAATACAAAACAAAAAAGATGAACAAAATTCTTTTAAATAGAAAAAATATGTTTCAAAAATTCAAAAAAAGTTCCTTGAAATTGAAAAAATCTATCAAAAAAATTACTTAAAGATAACAAAAAATCTTTTACATGAAAAAAGAAACTAAAAAAAAAGATTAAAAACTGTAAAAAAATCGAAAAGTACAAAAAAATGTTTTAAAAAAAACATAAAAATGAAAAAAATTCCTAAAAATTAGAGAAAAGGGAAAAAATTCATAAAATTAAAAAAATTCATTAAAATGGAAAAAAAACAAACAAACATTCCTTGGAAAATGAAAAAATCAAAAATTTTTAAATGTCAAATAAGTCTTTTCATTAAAAAAACAAAAAAAATTACTTTAAAATGAAAAAAATTAGAAAGATTTGTGAAAATTGCAAAGAAAACTTGAGAATTACAAAAAAATTACCTTAAATTAAAAAAACGAACAAAAAATTAATTCAAAATGACAAAAAATTCATTAAAATTCAAAAAAAGTTTTTAATTAAAAAAATTGCTTGAAATTGACAAAAAATCTTTTAAAATAATAAAACTAAATAAAATATTGAAAATAAGGGAAAAAATTCTAAAAATCAAATAAAAAGCAAAAAAAATTCTATTAAATTCCAAAAAATATTTTTAAAATTCAAAAAATTGCTTGAAATTGACAAAAAAATCTTTTAAAATAGAAAAAACTAAATAAAATATTGAAGAAAATGAAAAAAAAATTCCTAAAAATTAGAGTAAACGCAAGAAAATTCATAAAATTGACAAAAAATTCATTAAAATGGAAGAAATAAAAAAACATTCCTTAGAAAATGAGAAAATCAAAAATTCTAAAAATGACAAAAAAGTATTTTCATTAAAAAACAGAAAAAATTACTTTAAAATGAAAAAAATTAGAAAGATTTGTGAAAATTGCAAAAAAAACTTGATAACTTCAAAAAATTACCTTAAAATAAAAAAAAAAAAAAAAAACGAACAAAAAATTAATTCAAAATGACAAAAAATTCATTAAAATTCAAAAAAAAGTTTTTAATTAAAAAAATTGCTTGAAATTGACAAAAAATCTTTTAAAATAATAAAACTAAATAAAATATTGAAAATAAGGAAAATAATTCTAAAAATCAAATAAAAAGCAAAAAAATTCTATTAAATTCCAAAGAATATTTTTAAAATTCAAAAAATTGCTTGAAATTGACAAAAAAATCTTTTAAAATAGAAAAAACTAAATAAAATATTTAAAGAACAGAAAAAAAATTGTAAAAATCAAATAAAAAGTAAAAACTTCTTTAAAATTCTAAAAAATATTTTTAAAATTGATCAAATTGCTTGAAAATGACAAAAAAATCATTTAAAATGGAAAAAACAAGACAAAAATCACTTGGAAAAAGAGAAATTCAAAAATTTTTAAATGACAAAAATTCTTTCAATTAAAAAACACGAAACAATTAATTTAAAATGAAAAAAATTAAAAATTTTTGTGAAAATTGCAAAGAAAACTTGATAATTAGAAAAAATTACCTTAAAATAAAAAAAAAGAACAAAAAATTAATTCAGAATGACGAAAAATTCATTAAAATTCAAAAAAATATTTTTAATAAAAAAAATTGCTTGAAATTGACAAAAAATCTTTAAAAATAAAAAAAACTAAATAAAATATTGAAAATAAGGAAAAAAATTCTAAAAATCAAATAAAAAGCAAAAAAATTCTTTTAAATTCCAAAGAATATTTTTAAAATTCAAAAAATTGCTTGAAATTGACAAAAAAATCTTTTAAAATAGAAAAAACTAAATAAAATATTGAAGAAAAGAAAAAAAAATTGTAAAAATCAAATAAAAAGTAAAAACTTCTTTAAAATTCTAAAAAATATTTTAAAAATTGATCAAATTGCTTGAAAATGAAAAAAAATCTTATAAAATTAAAAAAATTAAATAAAATATTGAAAATGAGAAAAAATACTTGGAAAATAACAAAAAATTAATTAAAATTAAAGAAAAAGTAAAAAAAATTTTCTTAAATAAAAATAATTTTTCAAACGATTAAAAAAAACTTTTTGAAATTGAATAAACAGTAAAAATTTCTGAAGGAATATGAAAAAATAATTAATTAATTAATTTTCTTGTTATCCTTTAAATTTAAAAAAATCCCCAAAAAATTATTGAAAATAAGAAAAGAAAATTCTGAAAATTAAATAAACCATAAAAAATATTTGAATAATTGAAAAAAAACTTGAAAATTACAAAAAAATTCCTTGAAATAAAAAAACGAACAAGAAATTATTTGAAAAATGCCAAAAAATTTCTTAAAAGAAAAAAAAATGCAGGAAATTATTAAAACATGATTTTTACACAAAATAAGTTTTAAAAATAATAAAAAAACTAAATAAATAAAACAAGTGGAAATATTTTCAGCGAAATTGTCTTAAAATGATGAAAATAATTTACCAAGAGCCGGATCGTAGAGACCACCTTTTTCCGGATGATTTAAACCATATTTATCGAATGGATAGGGTTTGTAAATTTTCACGACGCTTAATTTTCGAATTTCCTCCTCGGTGAGAAAGGAAAAAACAAGACTCTTCGCATCGAAATGTCTCGCTGCTTTACGAGCCGCTAATTTATATCCCGACATTTTTTCTTCTTCTCCTTATTTATTTTATTCTCCTTTTTTTTTGAATTATCTTTTAGCTTTTTTCACACCTGTAAACTAGAAATAATAATTTTTTCCTTTTATTTTATAGTTAAAAAAGTAATTTAATTTCAATGATAATAATATTTCATTTATTTACCTAATATAATATGAAATATTTTAATTATATTAATTATTATATTCAGTGAACCTACATTTATTATTGAAATTGATAAAAAATCTTTTAAAATAGAAAAAACTAAATAAAATATTGAAGAAAAGAAAGAAAATTGTAAAAATCAAATAAAAAGCAAAAAATTCTTTTAAATTCAAAAAAAAATTTTTTTAATTGAAAAAATTGCTTGAAATTGACAAAAAATCTTTTAAAATTGAAAAAACTAAATAAAATATTGAAGAAAAGAAAAAAAATGTAAAAAGAAAAAAAATGTAAAAATAAAAAAAGAAGTAAAAAATTCTTTTAAATTCCAAAAAAACTTTTTTAAATTAACAAAATTGCTTGAAATTGACAAAAAATCTTTAAAATAGAAAAAACTAAATAAAATATTGAAAATAAGAAAAAAAATTTTAAAAATTAAATAAAAAGTAAAAAATTCTTTTAAATTCCAAAAAATATTTTTAAAATTGAAAAAATTGCTCGAAATTGACAAAAAATCTTTTGAAATAAAAAAAACTAAATAAAATATTGAAGAAAAGAAAAAAATATGTAAAAATAAAAAAAGAAGTAAAAAATTCTTTTAAATTCAAAAAAAAAATTTTTAATTAAAAAAATTGCTTGAAATTGACAAAAAATCTTTTAAAATTGAAAAAAGAAAATAAAATATTGAAAATAAGAAAAAAAAATTCTTTTTAATTCCAAAAAATATTTTTAAACTTCAAAATATTGCTTGAAATTGATAAAAAAACTTTTAAAATAAAAAAAAAGTAAATAAAATATTGAAAATAAGAAAAAAAAATTTTTGAATTAAATAAAAAGTAAATAATTCTTTTAAATTCCAAAAAATATTTTTAAAATTCAAAAAATTGCTTGAAAGTGACAAAAAATCTTTTAAAATAGAAAAAACTGAATAAAATATATAAAAAAAAAAATTCTATAGATCAAATAAAAAGCAAAAAATTCTTTTAAATTCCAAAAAATATTTAAAAAATTAAAAATGTGCTTGAAAATAACAAAAAATCTTTTTAAGTTGATAAAAAAATTGCTCGAAATTGCCAAAAAAACATTTTAAAAAAATAAAAAAAAAGTAAATAAACATTGAAAATAATAAAAAAATTCCAAAACTCAAACAAAAAGCAAAAAAATTCTTTTAAATTCCAAAAAAGTCTTTTGAAAATTCAAAAAATTGTTCGAAATTGACAAAAAATCTTTTAAAATAGAAAAAACTAAATAAAATATTGGAAATAAGAAAAAAAAATTCTTTTTAATTACAAAAAATTTTTTAAACTTCAAAAAAATCGCTTGCAATTGAAAAAGTAAAGAAAAAAGTAAATTAAACAAAGAAAATAAGAAAAAAAATTCTAAAAATCAAATAATAATAAAGTAATGATTACAAAAATTATAATAATTTTTTAAATACTTTATAATTTTTACTAATTTTATCAGTTTTCGTTATAATTTAAATTTATTAATAATAATAATAAAAATAATAAAAAAAAAACAATGGAAATATTTTAATATTTAATAATTTTGACCAATTTTATTAGTTTTTTCGTTTTCGTTCTCCCTAGACTTTATTAAACTTCAAAAAACAAGAAAAGAATAAATCATTCGCAACAATTAGCGAAATATGTAAATATAATCACTGATTATTAAATAATTTGTATATATAAATAAGTTATATAGAAAAAAATAATTAATCGAATCATAAAAATATTAATCTAAGAAAAAGAATTTAAAAAAACTCCAAACACGAGGTTTTTTTTTTAAAAAGAAATTCTTTCGCCCGGAAAAAGTATGTGAAAAATAATAATATTCAAATTTTGAGGTTATGTACAACAGAACAAATTTTGTCACTGCATTTTTGCTGCGCGCATATAGAAAGAATTAAAATAATTTACCCCTTTTTTCACAGCAGAAAATTTCCGTTTGGTTTTTAACTACTCAGTCACGAATTATTTAATAATTATCACATTTTGGTCTTGAATATATTTACAATCAATTCAAGAAGAAGAATGTGTTGCACTCGCGGCCTGCTCGTATGTCAACACGTGTTTAACTATTTAGTTTCGTCGTGTCTCTCTTTGTAAAAATAAATACTTACACAATTTTGAACTATTATTCCTAAATAAAGTCATTTCCGAAACATTTTCCCTTCTAAATTTTGTAGTATGTAATTTTTTTTTATAAACAAAAAAAAATGTTAATAACTTAAAAAAGAGTTTTTTAAAAAATAAAAAGTTACAATTTTTTGAAAGTTGGCAAACTTCTTTACCGACTGAACGTATGAACCATCGACGCAACTCGAGACTTCGAGAGTCGAGGGAATGGAGTGAATTTAGCTGATTAACAAAATAACAAAAAACTGGACAAATTTTCTAAAGTCTACTTCACGGATTATGGAATCGGGTAAATAAAGGCGCGTTCATATCTCGGACTCGCTATACTTTACCGACTGTCGGTAAATTAACGACTTTTAAAAAACTAAATAATATTTATCATATTAATATTGTAATTACATTAACTATAATAATTAAATAAATTAAATTAACCAATTAACTTATCGACCGATGGTAAAACATCCCAAACTAAAAAATTAACTTTTTTTCCCACAATTAAATATTTTTTCCCCCCACAAAAGAAAAAAAAGGAATTGAAGCGGGAAATTTGGATTTTTGTTTGAAAGAATATTGAAGAAATCGAAAAAAAATATTTCTCGAAACAATTAAGTGGCACTGAATTTACTTTCAAAAATTATCGATAATAAATACACATTTAAACTAACAATCGACTGTATTTTAATTATTTACTAGTCGAAGGCATTTTTTTTTTGTAGATTCGTCTATAAATACACAAGAAAAAAAAGATTTTTTTTTCAACTGCTTTTTTTTCTTGACTATTTGTTGTGTACAAAATAAGTATATAAACAGAAATTTGAGAAAATTCTGTAAATATTCTCTCAAGAGTATCGAATAAAATAATAATAATAATAATATTATTATTAATATTAATAATTATTATAATAGTGAAATAAAAATCATAATAATCTATAATAATAATATTTAATAATTATAATAACTTTAATAAAAATAATAATAATTTTAATAATGATAATTATAATAATTATAATAATAATAATAATAATTTTAATATTTTTAATAATTAATAATTAAAATAATAATAAAATAATAATAATTAATAAAAATAATTATAATTACAATAATAATTTTAATAATATAATTATAATCATAATCATAATAATAGTAATTATAATATTAATTATTAATAATAATGAAAATTATCATTATTATTATAACAATGAACATTTTTCTTTCATACAATTCTTGCACTCTTTACCAATTTTTTTTTCTATTCGTCGCAATTTTTATTAACATATCAATTTTAAAGGAAGAAATAATTTTTTTTATTGAAAAATTCTTTTTTTGATTGAAAAAAATTGTTTTTATTCAAAAATTTATTTTTTTCAATCAAAAATTCATTTTTTGATTGAAAAAAAATTTATTTATTAATTGAATTAATTTTTTTTTTTTTTTGAAAAAAGAGTTTTTTATATTAAAAATTCTTTTTTTAGATTGAATAAAAATTTTTTATACAAAAAATTCTTTTTTTTAATGAAAAAAAGAATTTTTTTATACAAAAAATTCTTTTTTTTTAAAGAAAAAAATTTTTTTATACCAAAATTCTTTTCTTTTATGGAAAAAAATTTTTTTATACAAAAATTCTTTTTTTGAATTGAAAAAAAATTTTTTTATACAAAAATTATTTTTTTGGATTGAAAAAAAAATTTTTTATACCAAAATTCTTTTTTTTTTTAATTCAAAAAATAACTTTTTAATATTTTTCCTTCGAAACAATTTCTAAATTTTCTTTTTTTGAAACCTTTTTAAATTGGTTTTTCAGAAAAAAATATGTTTTCACTAGCAATTTAGTTTATTTATCTCGAAAATAGAAAAATAATTTTTTATTAAAAAAAAAGTAATTCTTCCCTTTATCACTGAAATTTTGTCACAACTTTCCGATCACCTTTTTTTCCTCTCTGGAAAAAATTTCTTTCTTAAACTCTCGATAAATAAAAAAATGAAAATTTACTTCATTAAACGAATTTTTTTTTGGTTTTTTCTATTTTTTAAATTATTAAGACAAATTTTTGTTTTTCTTTCGCTTTCGAAAAATTAATTTTTACAAAAAAAATTACCAGAAAAAAAGGTAAAAATTAACGAAGAAAAAAATATTTTGTTTAGTAAAGAAATGATACAAAAACCATTTTTTTCTAAAAAAAAAAATCACAATTTGCTTGACCAGAAAGTAAATTTCAAAATTTTCGAAAACATTTTTCATTATTTTTTCGCTCGACGTAAAAGTTGGAAAAAAAATATTTAAAAAATTCGTAATTTACAAAAAAAAACTTCTAACTAAATTATTATTTTTTTTACAATAATTCCTTAAGATTAAGGCACTTTTTACAAAAAAAAAAAAAAAAAACTGGACGAATGGAAATTTTTCCGTTTTTTCTGAAGCAGAAAAAAAATTTCTTTGGCCAAATTAAAAAAAAAATTGTCGTTAACATATTTTTTTCTTGCTTTTGAACTTTTAAACGTTCCTTTATTTATTTTTATTTCTCTCTAAATAATTTTTTCTCCAGAAAAATTGCTAACAATTTTACTTATTTTTTAATTTTTTTTTATCTAAAAAAAACATTCAAAGTATAGAATTATAAACATTTTTTTTCGTCTATATTTTCTTATTTTTAAATTTTTTTTCGCTAAATTTAATTTTCCACCTATTTTTTTATAAACTTTATTTTTCGATATTACACTTTTTTCTATTTTCAATTTTTTTTTGTCGATTATTGTTTTCTTAAAGCTTATTGTCTATTTTTTCCTTTTTGTGAAAAAAATCGAACATTTTTTTTTGCTAACTTGATATTAAAATTTTTTTCGTTTCACGTGTGAAAACTGTTTTTGTTTTTCTGTTATTATTTAAATATCTCGTTAAATATTTAAATATTTCTTATGTATGAAAATTTTTGTTTCTATATTTAAACATTGTTTTTGTATTTAAATATTTTTCTGTAAATTTAAATATGTTTTTCTAAATTTAAATATTTTTTTCTAAATTTAAACATGTTTTTGTAAATTTAAATATTTTTTTCTAAATTTAAATATTTTTTACTAATTTTAAATATTATTTCTATATTTAAAAATATTTTTTCTTTACATTTTTTCTAAATTTAAACATTTTTCTATATTTAAACATTTTTTATATTTAAATCTTTTTTTAACTTAAATTTTTTTTCAAATTAAATCTTTTTTTGTAAATTTAGACATTTTTTTATTTTTTACTACTTTTTCCACTTTTTTTTCAATTTTTAAACAAATTTTTTTGGCAAAAATTAAAATATTTTCTTATATTTAACTATTAAATATTTTTTCCAAATTAAATTTTTTTTTCATATTTTTCTTTCAATTTTTCAACAATTTTTTACAAAATTTAAATATTTTTTTGTATTGAAATTTAATTTTTATATATTTTTATTTACAAAATTAATTTTTCTTTTCTTTTCAAATTATTTTTCAACGTTTTTCTTTCTATTTTTCAAATAATTTTTCTGTAACATTTAAATATTTAATTATTTACTGAACATTAAAAAATTTTTTTTTGAATATTAAAACATTTATTCAATATTTAAACTATTTTTTCGAAATATTTAACTATTTATTTGACATTTAAACAATTTTTCCAAAAATTTAAATACTTTTTCAATGTTTAAACAAATTTTTCGGAATATTTAAATATTTTCCAATATTTAAGCAATTTTTCAGAAATTTTCAGAAAATTTAAATATTTTTTCAATATTTAAAAATTTTTTTTTCTGAATATTCAAAATATTTTTGATTTCTATATTTAAAAAATATTTCTCGCTTAATTTTTAACAATTTCTTTAAATCGAATAATTTTTCTACGAATTTTGTAGAAAAAAAATTCCCTTTCTCACATTTTCGCTTATTTTCAACCTTTTTTTCTTCCTATTTACACGGAAATTTCAATATTAATCGTAAAAATAATTTTTAGAATCGAATTTTGTAAAAATAATTTTATCCAATTTTTTCTAATTTTGAATTTTTCTTTCAAATTTTTTCAGTTTATTATTTCAATTTTAATAAGTAGAAAAAATTTTTTTTCTCATTTTTTTTTTGGTTCAATTACTATATTTAATATCATAAAAATCGGATAAAATTTTACAAATCGATTTCTAAAAATAAGAAAATTCTTTTAAATTTAAAAGGCACAATATTTCTTTCGCAATTTTGTTTCGGTTTTTTTTCTCGTCGTCAAAATTTTTCTCATTCGAGGGAAAAATTCGTCTTTTTCTTTAAATTCAAGGTCACTTGCGAAAAAATTGTCTATCACGATATTGAAAAATTTATTTCCTATCAATTTACTAAATATAATTCATCATCACAATAAGAATTCGTAATAAAGTCAACAAAAAAAAAAATACTAAATTCGAAAAAATTCCCCTCAATTTCCAAAAAGAAAAATTCAGTTTCGGAAAAAGTCGTCTTCTTCTTACAAAGAAATACATTTTTTTCTTTTTAACTTAAAAAAATAATTTTCAATTTAAAAAAAAAATTAATTTAAGAAAAAAATTTTTTGTCCGGAAAAAAGCAGATTTTGAAAGATAAAACTTTTGTTTTATTGTTCGAACTTTGTTTATTTGACTCATCAATTTTTCATCAACTAGAAAAAAAAACTCAAAACTAAAAATTTTTTTTTCAAAAATTACTTCGAACTAATTTTTTATTTGGACCGAAGTATTTTCTTTTTAGAATTCAGGGAAAAAATTTGCAAAAAGTATTTTAATATTTAAAAATTCAAAAAAGAATTAAAAAAAATTTTTTTTCAAAAAGTACTTCTTCACTTTTGTTTTACGAATTTTTTTTTTTTTTTTTTTTTAAAGAAAATAGAAAAAGAAATGTAAAAAAAGAAGTGTCTCTCTCTTGTAGTCGTCGTCATCACAATTTCATTTCCCAAAGAACAATGTGCGCGTCATTACTATTCGGATCCTTGGAATAATTATTCACTGTCTTGTGATTTTTCTCAGTCTGTGCATTCAATTGCCGCCAATTGACGTAACCCCGCCCGCCCATTAGCGTGAGAACGGTGCGCTTTGGTTGATCCTGATTCGGCGTCTTCTTCCCACTCTTCTTCTTCGCCGTTGCGTTCGTCACCGCCCCCTTCTTCTCATTGGTAGGCGCCGTCGCCTCCTCCTTCCCCCTCTCCTTCCTAGCGCCCGCCTTCTCTCCCTTGGGCGTGGCCTTCTCCTCCCTAGGCGTCGTCCCCTTCTCCTCCTTGGGCGTGATCGACGCCCTCTTCCACTCCTTATCGTACGGCCCATTTCGACTCGCCGTACTGCTATTCCTCGACAATTTGCCCGCTTTTAAACTTAAATTCTCCTCGGAACCGGAACTAGTGTACAGGGAACTTGCGTGTGAGTCCACTGACCAATTGGATAAATCCAATGATCTTGGCCGTGTGATTTTCATCTGTAGTCGTCGGTCTAGAGTGCTGACCTTACTGGGTATGGCGGCAAGTTCCGGATCACTGCGCCTCAGGGTTTCGTACACGGGATCAATGCCACTGGGATTTTCGTTATCGTAGTCCTTACAGTACATCAAGTCGCCGTACAAGCCGTAGACGTCGCAATTTTCCCCCGAACTTTGGGAACTGGAGGTTGAATTCGAAAGGAAACTGGCGCCGGAACTTCCCAGACCACGGGGTAAGGTTTTCGATCCACGGAATTCGTTTCCCTTGCCACGTTTTCGGCGCAACATTACCGGACTTTCGGCCAATTGGTGACGTAGCTTGACCACAGAGTCGTTCTTCTTTTGCTCGCGCGGCGTCGGTGGTTCGTCCTCCTCCCACGTTGGCTCCTCGGTCCACTCTTCGGCCTCTTGATTCGCCTCGGAGTTAAAACTGTTTCGGTTGTGTATCGCGAGGAGGAATGTGATTGGTCCAAAGTGCGCGTGGTAGGAGATGTTGACCCGCCCGGATATTATGGGCACGCCCTCGAGGCGTGGCAATGGGATCGTGAGGCTGATGCCGCAGTTCGTCCCCACCCAGAGGAGACCTTTACAGGCTAGTAATGCGGTCACTGTCACGGCACTCGCTTGATGGTAGTTATTATTCAAATTTTCCGGCGACTTGATGACGCGGAGGACATTCGAAGCTATGTTTATGTCCTGAAGGTGCTTGAAAGTCTCCGTGTGGTAGAGACAAACGGTACTCGAGTTACGAAGAGCGACCCAGAGACCGACTCCGGAGTGTGCCATGAGTTTCACGCTACCGACGTGTTCGTGCTGAACGCTGAAATGTTTCGTCACTTCGCCGGAGAGGGCGTTTAGGACCCAGACTTTTTTACCGCACGCGGCGTACACGGAGCTGTTTATGGGCATTAGACACGACGTTGGTTCGTTGCCGAGTTGAACCAGAAGGGGTTCGCGCATTTGCCAACTACCATCGCAGTGTCGACGGAACATTAGAAGTGAGCCGGTGTTCAGAGCAACGAAAACATTGTCGTAGTGGTACTTGATTTCGGACACGGCACCCGAGACGGCGTAACTGCCGATTTCCTCGTGTTTCTCGGGTTCGGCTGCGTGATAAATGAGGAGTTTGCGGGAATCGGTGCCCATCCAGACGGTGTCGGCGAGGAGACCGGATGTTTCGCCTGGTAGGCCTTTGACGAATTCCATGGCAGCGATGCGTGTTTCGATTAGATCGAAGGTGGCGATTTGTTTGAGGGATGTCGTCGAGGCGGTTGTGGATTGGCTGAATACTGTCACGTGACTCGATATGTCGTCGCCGGTGCATATCCAGAGGTAACTTTGATGTCGGCCGCGTCGTCGGGTTGGTTTTGGATTTTGGGTTGTGTAGTGACATCCGCAACGGACCTGGAAAAATTGGTTTTTTGTGCTTAGGGAGTACTTCGTGCACACCTCACGGAAACGTCTGGTTCTTTACGCTTGGAGAGGAAATTTAAAGCAGTAGGTGAAGATTCTTCGTGTCGTGAAAGATTGTGATGGTAAGTAGTGAGTGACTTCGAAAAAGGTGTTTTACGTTACATCTGGCGCCCACTTTTAACCAGAATGTAAAAAGAATCTTGATAAGCAGCAAAAGTTAAGGATTCTTCGTGTCGTTAAAGATTATGATGGTGAGTAGTGAGTGACTTCGCAGAAAGGTGTTTTACGTTACATCTGGCGCCCATTATTAACCAGAATGTTAAGAAAATCTTAATGAACAGAAACTGAAGATTCTTCGTCTCGTTAAAGATTGTGATGGTGAGTAGTGAGTGACTTCGAAAAAATGTGTTTTACGTTACTTCTGGCGCCCATTTTTAACCAGAATGTAATAATAAAAAGTCTTGATGAGCAACAGAAACTAAAGATTCTTCGAGTGGTTGAAGATTATGATATTGAGTATGATATTATTATTGTATTTTTATTATGATAGTAGGTAACTTTAAAAAAAGGTGTTTTACGTTACATCTGGCGCCCATTTTTGACCAGAATGTATCAAGAATCTTGTTAAGCTGCAAAAGTTAAGGATTCTTTGTGTCGTTAAAGATTATGATGGTGAGTATTAAGTGACTTCGAAAAAAAGGTGTTTTACGTTACATCTGGCGCCCATTTTTAACCAGAATGTATCAAGAATCTTGTTAAGCTGCAAAAGTTAAGGATTCTTTGTGTCGTTAAAGATTATGATGGTGAGTATTAAGTGACTTCGAAAAAAAGGTGTTTTACGTTACATCTGGCGCCCATTTTTAACCAGAATGTAGTAAAATGTCTTGATGAGCAACAGAAACTAAAGATTCTTTATCTCGTTAAAGATTATGATAGTGAGTAGTAAGTAACTTTGAGAAAAGGTGTTTTACGTTACATCTGGCGCCCATTCTTGACCAGAATGTAAAAAAGATTCTTGTTGAGGTAATCATAACAGACTTCGTACTCGATAGTTAATTTTGAAAAAGTAGCTTTTGAAAACTTAAACTTGAAAGACTAAAAAACTCCTTTTTGGCACTGTACAAAACGGACATCAATTCAATTCCATATTTTTTGATTTTTTTCTTTTAAAAAAAGTACCTAACTAGTAGCATAAGGTAGAAAAAAGTAGCCGATAGTAAATAAATAAATAAGCAGTAAAAAACTTATACAAAAAAGCAATTAGTGGGTTTTAGTAGATGAGCACGAAGTCTGCAATGATGTACAAAAGAAATAGAACTTCTTTCGTTCTTCTTTTAATCAAAAATAATAGAATAAAACTCACTTCGGTTTGATGTTGCGACTGATAAACCGGCTGTGAACTGACGAAGAGCGGCATTTTAGTCGACGGCCTCTGCTCCTGCTCGGGCACCTCCCACGACGGCGAATTATTTGGATCGAGCGCCAATTGAGCGAGTCTCAATTCCGTGATCCAATCTTTCTTCACCAGAGGATTGTCCGTTTGAAATGTGTACATTTGCCCCTGTTTGGTGCTCAGTTGTAGACAACAACTGTCGGCCCAAACCATAACCTCGTCCTTCTGCTGAATTGACGACTGTATCGACTGCAACATTTGCTTCGTCGTGTCCAGTGTCATTCCCTATAGTTGAAGAAACAATAGATAAAGGTTTAGGTCCACCTCATTAATTTTCTTACTCAATTTGAATTCAGTAAAAAAATTAATTAATTGGAATCAGCATTCGTATTAGTATTAAAGCAGAAAAATGTAGGGAAAAATTTGATTTTTAGAAAATTGCGTACATCGTAGGTTCCTTTGAGTTGAGCCACGAGGTCATTGATTCGCGACATGACTTCGTAGTCGTGCATGAGATCGTTCATCTCGGCGCAAAGACCGTCGGCGCCAAGTTGACCGCTCTCGCCGCTTCTGTCCGAACGGAGACTGTTTCCCTTGTTGAGACCGGCTGTTAATAATCGACTCAAGGTTGGCGATGCACTCGTGTCTTGAATCTACATAACCGAAACAATTCGTTTCTTAAAATCAAGCTAAAAAAAACCATTAATACTAAAAATTCCCTTTTCATCGACAGGAGAAATTTTTGAATTTAAATCCGAAGGGGTTTTCATTTAAACAGAAGAAGAAGAAGAAGAAAATAGTCAAGTTACCTCGACCTCCGACACAGGGTGCGTCCACTTCAGCGTTAGTCTTTCGTTTCCGGAAAAATCCTCCGTGGCGCGTGAAGCCACGGAAACGCAGACAACCAAATCGTTTAACAGTAAAAGTCGTCGTCTCTTCGACTTTGTGATCATTCCATTTTGATTGAACTCCTGTAAAAGAAACAAAGGAATATAACTAAATTATTGAAATTCTTTTTCGCTGTACAAAGTAAAACTTAGTCGCATTTGCCGTAAGGTAAGTTGATTCCTTCATGTTTCCGTTATTTTTCAAAAAATCATAATAATATTGATAATAATAATAGTGATGATAATAATAATAATAATAATTTTGAATATTTATTAAAAAAAATTGTTAATAATTGTCCGAATTTATTTTGCAGATATTTACCAATTGAGTGACGTCGTCTTCTCTAATCAGGTACCTGGAGGAGGAGGAAAGTGGTCGATGCGACAATTTCCCCGACACTTGGCGCAGCATCTCTTTGAACGCCTGAAATTGTTCGGCTTCGCGTTTACGTTCGTTTAACATTTCAGCTAAGCTCTCGAGCTGCGTCAACGCCAATTGCAAGGACATTCTGTCGTGATGTCCATGAGGTGTGTGTTTCAATAAGTCCTTCAAAGAAAAGGAAAGAAAGAAATTAAAAATTACACACAAAAATAATAAGATGGTAAGTGACTAACTTTACAGAAAAAAGGTGTTTTACGTTATATCTGGCGCCCATTTTTAACCAGAAAATTAAAAAAAAAATATCTCGATTACTAAACTTTGAGAAAAAAGGCTTTTTTAGGTTATGAATCTAAAGACCAATTTTTAATCAGTAAATTAAAAAATTAATTATTAGTGTTAATATTATAAGACAGGGTCTTTTAAACATCGAAAGAAACATTTTGTTCTAAACGCTGAAACTAATAACTTTATACAATAAATTAAATTAAAAATAGTTAAAACAATAATTAAAGATAAATTAATTTAGAATAAATAAAATACTTTAGAAATATTATTAAAAATAAAGTAAATAATCCAAAACAAAGAAAAAACTTTCAAAAACTAGTTAAAAAAATAATTTTAAATAAATTAATTTAAAATAAAGAAAATACTTTAAAAATATAATTAAAAAACGATTAATTAATTTAAAACAAAGAAAATACTTTGAAAATATAATTAAAAAACGATTAATTAATTTAAAACAAAGAAAAAACTTTTAAAAACAAGTTTAAAAAATAATTTAAAATAAATTAATTAAAAATAAAGAAAATACTTTAAAAATATATTTAAAAATCAATTAATTAATTTAAAACAAAGAAAAAACGTTCAAAAACTAGTTAAAAATAAATAAATTTTAAATAAAGAAAATACTTTGAAAATATAATTAAAAATCGATTAATTAATTTAAAACAAAGAAAAAACTTTTAAAAACTAATTAAAAATAAATAAATTAATTTAAAATAAAGAAAATACTTTGAAAATATAATTAAATCAATTAATTAATTTAAAACAAAGAAAAAACTTTTAAAATTTGTTAAAAATAAATTATTTAAAAAAAAATACTTTTAAAAGTTGAATTAAACGTTTCCCACTTCTTCCGGAAGAGGAAATTGAATAAAAAGATATATTTTAAAAGTACCTACAAAAATAGTCGAAAACAAGTGAAAAGTAGAAGAAGGTGAAAATCAGTTTCGAAATAATTTCGCAATATTCGTCTTTTTTTCTAGAAAATAAAAGAGAATTCAATGAATATATCTTACTTGTAGAAATAGAATAAATTGCGGAAACCTTTGAACCGGTTTCACCATCAGTCCAAAAAATGATAATCTGTCGTGAGCGCTGATTTGTTTCACCTGAAATTTGAAAAAGAGAGTTTAGTTACCAACTTATTTTCTCTATACAAATAAATTGTTTTATTCCAAATAAATTTGTTCACTCTTCAATTCTTTTTTCGTAAAATTCTAAACGAAAATTTGCTATTTTTAATAACTTTCTCTACCTTTATATCTTAATTCAGAAAAAATCCTTCGAAACAATTCAATTATTTTCATGAATCATAAAATCTTCGGCAAGAATTTAATTATTTTCATATAAATAGGAAAATTCTTCGTGTAAAGAAATTTCGTAATTGAAATTGTTGGGAAAAATTTGCCATTTTGGATTTATTTTTCACGTATATTTAAATTTAAAATAGGAGAAATTTATCCGAGAAAATTAATTAAAATTTTTTTGTGTTTCTTATTCTTTTGGATTATTTTGAGAATCTTTTGTCATTCTTTTTCTTTCTTTTTTTTTCTTTTTTTTTCTTTTTTTTTCTTTTTCTTTCTTTTTTTAAAATTTCTTTTGTGTTTATGGAAAGAAAATAAAAAAACTTGTTTTCAAATACAAATTTTAAAGAGTGATAAATTGAAAAAAAAATTGTAAATTCTAAAGTGTGTAAATATTGAGAAATATTTGTTTCTTTTTGCGTGCCTTGAAAAAATCGGCGAGTGCAGTCTTTCGTTTTGATTCCTGTTTGGCGAGGTCCATTGCAACTGAGAAATTATTGATGAAATCACTGTAAATATCGAGGACAATTGCTTTACTGAAACTCGCGACAAAAACATCGCCAAGTTTCTCGTCTTTGTCCCATGATCTTACGCATTCAGCCAACGCGATGCGAAATAAGGTGTGGCATTGGAGAATCTCCGGAAGTCGATGGAACAGTGTCGCTATTTTCGATTGACTTAAAATTGGCGGCGACGACACCTCCAACGGCTTCTTGTAGTCCTGCCGAAAGAAAAAGAAAATTAATACTCTTTATACTTCTTTAAAAAAAAAAAAAAAATTAATACTCTTCATACTTCTTTAAACTTTAATTTAGTTTCTTTTTTCGTAATTTAAAAAAATTAAATTAAATTAAATTTTCATTTAATTTTGACAAATTTGCGGGAAAAAAAGAAAAGAAATAAACATTTTTTTTTAAATTACGAAAAAAGAAACAAAATTAAAGTTTAAAGAATAGTATGAAGAGAAAGAAAAACGAAATTCAAATTGAAAAATGACTAAAAGGAAAGAAAAGAAAAACGAAATTAAAATTTAAAAAAAAGGAACGAAATTTTAAATAAAAATTCAGTAGGTGAAAAAAAAACTCACATTTACGAGCCTTTGTAGAGTGGAAACGTAACTATTCTCGGAGTGAACAATTGCTGCGATAATATATCTGCGTTTTAATTGTTGCGCCGTTAAATTCGAAGGCGCAGGTGGCAAGGAAGGTGGAACTTGTCGTCGTTGTTGGATAGTTTGAAATTGTCCTAAGGGTCCGCTTTCTTCTTCCACCTGTAAGTACAAAAAAACAACAATAAATAAAATAATTAATAAATAAATACAATAATAAATAATAAACAATAGAATATTTTAAATAAGAAAATTAATGCTAATAATAGAATTAATACAATATTACGAAATTAAAATTGAAAACGAAACGTAATTAAAATTAAAAAATTACTAAAAGAGAAACGAAATTAAAATTAAAAACATAAAAATAGAAACGAAATTAAAATTAAAAACATTAGGAAAAAAGAAACGAAACTAAAATAAAAAACATTAGGACGACAAAACTAATAATAGAATTAATATTGATAAGTAAAATAAAAAATTAATGGAAAAAAATAATGAAGGAATTAATAATAAGCAAAAAAGAGACAAGAATAAATGTTTCCCTGTTTAGCTCAGTTGGTTAGAGAGTTAGGTTCATACGCGTCGTTCCCGGGTTCGATCCCCCCTCCCGCAAAATTTGTTTTTAAATATAAAATAAATAAATAAAATATTAAACAATTGTAGAACTAATAATAAATAAAATAGTAAACAATTGTAGAACTAATAATAAATAAAATAGTAAACAATTGTAGAACTAATAATAAATAAAATAAACATTAGAATTATTAATAAAGTTAATAATAAATAATTAGAAATTAATAATAATCCTAAACAGCAATAAATAAAATGTCAATGAACAGAAGAATTAATAATAAATAAAATAAGTAGCAAATAAACTACAAACTAAATAAATAGTAATAAAGTTAATAATAAATAATTAGAAGTTAATAATAGAAAGCAATAAATAAAAAAATAACAAACAAGAGAATTAGCGATAAATAAAGTAAAGAGCAACTAAATTAAAAACTAAATAAATAAATAATAATTAAATAATAATAATAATAATAATAATAATAAAGTCAATAATAAAATAATAATAAAGTTAATAATAAATAATTAGAAATTAATAATAATGAGCAATAAATAAAAAAAATTAATAAACAATTGATTTAACGATAACTAAAGTAAATAGCACCTAAATTATAAACTAAATAAATAATTAAAAGTTAATAATAAATAAATAATAAAAAAGTTAATAATAAATAAAAAATAACGAATTTAATTATAAATAAATAATAGCGAAATTAAAACTTAAAAAAGCAACAAAAAAAATTCCCACTTCTTTCCAAACGATTCAAAAAATTAAAAAATATGGAAGGAAAAAATTTTGTTTTAATTTGTTTTTTTTTTTTAAATTTTTATTGTAAATAATTATTGAAAAGCAGTCACCTCGGAAAGTTGAGGCATCTGAGGTGGCTTCACTGGACTGGTTAATGAGACCGTGTCCGATGTATCGACATCGTATTGATGCGGCGATCCTCTTCGAATACTGAACCATCTCAAAATTTTCCCCTGACTACATTGCTCCAATGATTCTGGACTACTGATGCGCATATTTTGCGATCGCCATTTATCGCAAAGCGTTCGCGCCTTGTGAATTGTATTTCTTAACTGACAATTGCTCCTTAAAAACAAAGATTCGAATTAATCATTTTGTTTATCGAGACAATAAATTAATAATAATAACAACAATAAATAAATTATTTATTTAAGGAAAAATTAAATAATATCCAATTAATTTTGTTTTTTTCTTAAATAATTTATTTAACAAAAAATAAACATTATTAAATTCCTATTTGTTTGTTTAAATTAATTTTCTTTAACTTAGGAAACATTAATTTAAATAATATTTAGTTTATTTTTGTTTTTTTAATTATTTAACAAAAATTAAAAATAACAGTTAATTAATACTTGTTTTTCTTTAATTAATTCCTTTTAACTTAAGAAACATTAATTAAATAATGCTTAGTTAATTTTTGTTTTTTTTAATTATTTATTTAACAAAAATTAAAAAATAGTTAATTAATTCTTTTTTTTTTAATTAATTCTTTTTAACTTAAGAAACATTATAATTAATTAATAGGTACTAAGTTAATTTTTGTTTTTTTAATTAAATTGTTTTAAGTTAACAAACATTAATTAAATAATATTTAGTTGATTCTTCTTTCTTTTAATTAATTTTTTTAACTTAACAAACATTATTTAAATAATAATTAGTTAATTGTTGTTTCTTTTAATTAATTTTTTTAACTTAACAAACATTATTTAAATAATAATTAGTTTAATTTTTTTTTAATTAATGTTTTTTTAACTTAACAAACATTATTTAAATAATAATTAGTTAATTGTTGTTTCTTTTAATTAATTTTTTTTTAACTTAACAAACATTATTTAAATAATATTTAGTTAATTTTTGTTTCTCTTAATTAATATATTTTGTCATAAATTAGTAACAAAAGAAAATTTATTTAAATAAAGAAAAAAAATAGATATAAACAATTTTGGGAGCTGTACTTACTTAATACTGACACTACTTTTTTCACTCTCCTCGTCGGAGGAGAGATCGTGATCGGATGCTGAGCACCAGGAATCCTCACTCCTGGCGGAGCGCGTCGACGTATTGGACCCAATTGGCTCCATTGGAAGACGTTGATGTCTGCCGTGCTGACTGACTGTGTCCATTGCAATTGGTCCCACGTCATCCCATGATCGACACCTCGACCTTGGTTCGTCTGCAAGCAAAAAAAAGAAAGAAATTTCAATCAAAAATTTACGATTTTTGCATTTATTTTTCTTTGCATTTCTTCGGAATTATGTTTAACATACAACATAAGGCATTTAACATAAAACACGGCATTTAAAATGAAATACATTTAATTTAAGACATTTAACATAAAATACACATAACATAAGACATTTAACATAATATGCACTTAATATAAGACATTTAACATAAAATATACTTAACATAAGACATTTAACATAAAATACACATAACATAAGATATTTAACATAAAATATACTTAACATAAGACATTTAACATAAAATACACTTAACATAAGACATTTAACATAAAATACACTTAACATAAGACATTTAACATAAAATACACTTGACATAAGATATTTGAAGAAAAATACATTTAACATAAGACATTTAACATTTATATGTCAAAATAAATTTATGCTAATTGATTTTTAAGTCAAAAAGAAATTATGTCGCGTAATTTTTACGTCAAATAAGAATTTTGTTGAATGAATTTTATGTTAAATTGAAAGTTATGTTAAATAACATTTATGTCAAATAAAAATTATGTTAAATGTCTTATGTTAAATGTATTTCAAGTTAAGTGTCTTACATCATTTATCTTACACATTTAATATATAATTTAATAAAAATCATGTTAAATGACTTATGTTAAATGTATTTTAAGATAAATGTCTTATATTATTTATCTTATAAATTTAATATAAAACATTTAACTTAAAATACATTTAACGAAAGACATTTAACATAAGAAATTTAACATAAGACATTTAACATAATTTTTATTTGACATAAATGTCATTTAACATAACTTTCAATTTAACATAAAATTCATTCAACAAAATTCTTATTTAACATAAAAATCACATGACATAAATTTCTTTTACATAAAGAAATAAGTTAATAAGTTAATAAGTTTTAATAAGTCAATTAGCATAAATTTCTTTTAACATAAAAATGCATTTAACGTAGATGTTAATTGTTATAAAAATTCATTTTACGTAAAATTTATTTGACAACAGTTTCATTTGTGATAAAAGTCTTTTAACGTGATTCCCATTTGACACATAATCCATCTCTGACATAAAATTTATTTTTTGACATTCATTTTACATGAAATTCATTTAACATTCTTTTTTACATAAATTTCATTTGACATTCATTTTTACATTAATTTCATTTAAAATTCATTTTTACATAAATTTCATTTGACATTCATTTCTACATAAATTTTATTTGATATTCATTTTTACATAAATTTCATTTTTGCCATAAATATCGATTTAACATAATTCTTATTTAACATTCAATTCTCTTGATATAAATTTTATTTGTTTAATGTTTAATGTTTATTTTTTATTTAATTTTTATGTTTTTTAATGCTATGTTAAATGGTTTTATGTCAAATGATATTTTTGTTTTAAATGGTTTTATGTTTTTTAATGTTAATATTTATTTTTGATTTAATTTTAATGTGTTTTTAAATGATTTTTAATGTTATGTCAAATGATATTTATGTTAAATGGTTTAATGTCAAATGATATTTATTTTAAATGGTTTAATGTCAAATGATATTTATTTTAAATGGTTTTATGTTTTTAAATGTTTGTGTTAATGTTAATGTTTATTTTTTATTTAATGTTTATGTTTTTTAAAATGTTTTTAATGTTTTGTCAAATTACATTTATGTTAAATGGTTTTATGTCAAATTATTACTATCTTAAATGTTTTTATAACAAACAATATTTATGTTAAATGGTTTTATAACAAATAATATTTACGTTAAATGCGGTTTTACGCCAAATAAAATAAGATGAAAAACAAAATTAACTCTTAAATTATAAAACAGAAAACTAATTTGAAAACTAGTGAAAAAAAAGCAGAAAAATAATTCACCGAGAAAAGCGAGTGGAAATAATAAAGAATAATGTAACGTAAAATAATAAACAATAACGACCATTGTCTGCTATATGTCTATGTATAAATGTACTTGTTTCGTAGGAATGACGAAACTCTGGTTTTATAATATATTATAAAATTTATTCGCGATATTGTGAATTTAAAATTTTTTTCTTCTTTTCTTATTTTCAATAAGACGATTCGTTCCGGACATAAGACCATAGAAGACAAACTACCCAAGAGATAACTAGAAAAAGCTGGCGCAACCGGCTTTAAAGAATTTAACTATGTATGTAGATCCAGCGCGCGTGGGTTGATTTGACATCTGACGACTAGGTTACGAGTATCAACATAACATTTATAATTATACACATACGTATACGTTTCTGCCTTTTTTATTTATACAAAAATTAAAAAAATTAAAAGAACTTACAATAAATTTTTTTTTTTTTTTTAATTTGAAAAAATTAAATTAATTTATTAATATAAATTAAAATTTGTTTTTAAAAATTTTTTATTTACACACATACTTTGGAAATATTTACTAAATTGCAAGTAATAGACTCATTGATATTTCCGGATGTCGGGTGTATCTTCTCGGTCCATAATTAATCTCTCTCTCTCTCTCTCCCACTTCCGCTTTCGGGGAGGAAATGATGGGACATTGTTCGCATATTGTTTCACTAATTTCCACACACACAGTGATAATTATTTTTTTTTTTTTTGGGGAATTATTAAAAATTAAAAAATTTTTTAATTTGCAAAAATTATTTTTTTGTTTTAATTTACAAACATTTTTTTTATTAATTAATAATAGAGTTTAAAATTATCGATCGCTTCGAGTCTGGTTAAAAAAATGTAACACTTTTATATTTTTAATGTTTCAAAAAAAAAAAAAAAAAAAATTGTGTTAATTTGCAAAAATTATTTTTTTATTTGTTTTAATTTGCAAACATTTTTCTATCAATTAATAACAGAGTTTAAAATTATCGATCGCTTCGAGTCTGGTTAAAAAAATGTAACAATTTCATATTTTTAATATTTCAAAAAAAAAAAAAAATGTCTTCATTTGCAAAAATTATTTTTTTAATTGTTTTAATTTGCAAACATTTTTCTATCAATTAAGAATAGAGTTTAAAATTATCAATCGCTTCGAGTCAGTTTAAGAAAAATGTAACAATTTTATATTTTTAATGTTTCAAAAAAAAAAAAAATTGTTTTAATTTGCAAACATTTTTTTATTAATTAATAAGAGTTGAAATTATCGATCACTTCGCTTCAGGTTAAGAAAAATATCCCAATTTTACATTTTTAAAGTTTCAAACGTTTCAAAAAAAAAAAATTATTTTAATTTACAGAAATTAATTTTCCAACTTCTTAAGCGAATCGAAACAAAAATTCCACTGACTTTGACCTCATAAAACGGAAATTACGCTGAAGAAATATAATTTTCCACGATATTTCTTTTGAGAAAAGATGATTATTTATCCAAAAAAACGTTACTCGAAATTTTCAAATTGGAAAAACATGTGTGCAATGTGTCTAAACAAATGATCTGGAATTCGTCTCGAGCGATTTTAACGAGGAAAATAAAGTATTAAAAGGCGAGAGGAAAAATAATAATAAAAAAAAAAAAATGTACAAAATAAAAAATTGATGATGATTCGTGTCGAGGCGAATTGGCGATTTTTTTTTCACTGGCCTCGAATCTTTTCGAGATTCGAGGTTAAAATATATCGACTTACAACGAGAGAGAGACGATTCTCCCTCACACTCACACTAATAATAATTCTCTCTTTTTCTCACGCTGAGAAACTCCTCTCTCGTCCTTGTAACGCTTTCAATCTCAGCTTCCTTCTTTTCCATATCAAAAAAAAAAAAAAAAAAAAAAAAAAGAAGAAGAAGAAGACGAAAAAGAAGAAAATAAATTTAAGAAGAAAAAAAAGTCAATAATTGATTGAAGTTGTCAGGATAATTGATTTTTCTCATTCAGGTTCAGTGACATAAGTTAGACATGGAAAAAAAAATTCTTGTCTCATTTGATATAAAATCATTCGACGTAAATAAAATTTCACATAAAAACATTTAAGATATTAATAATTTGACATAAAACCATTTAACATAAATATCATTTGACATAACATTAAAAAACATTTTAAAAAACATAAAAATTAAATAAAAAATAAACATTAAATATTAACATTAACACAAACATTAAAAAACATAAAACCATTTACCATAAATATCATTTGACATAAAACCATTTAACATAACATTAAAAAACATAAAAATTAAATAAAAAAATAAACATTAAACATCAACATTAAAATAAACATTAACATAAACATTAAAAAACATTTGACATAAGTATCATTTGACAAAAAACCATTTAAGATAAAAATCATTTTACATAAAACCATTTAACATAAATTTCATTTGACTAACAAAACCATTCAACATAAATATCATTTGACATAAAATCATTTAATATAAAAATCAATTGACTTGAAACCATTTAACATAAATATCATTTGACATAACATTAAAAAACATAAAAATGAAATAAACATTAACATTAAAAACATAAAACCATTTAACATAAATATCATTTGACATTAAAACCATTTAACATAGCATTAAAAAACCACCATAAAAATTAAATAAGAAATAAACATTAAACATTAACATTAACATAAACATTAAAAAACATTTAACATAAGTATCATTTGACAAAAAACCATTAAAGATAAAAATCATTTTACATAAAACCATTTAACATAAATTTCATTTGACAAACAAAACCATTAAACATAAATATTATTTGACATAAAATCATTTAGCGTAAAAATCAATTGACTTAAAACCATTTAACATAAATATTATTTGACATAACATTAAAAAACATTTATAAAAACATAAAAATTAAATAAAAAATAAACATTAACATTAACATTATCATAAACATTAAAAAACATAAAAACATTTAACATAAGTATCATTTGACAAAAAAGCATTTAACATAAGTAGTATTTGACATAAATATTATTTAAGATAAAATCATTAAACATAAATATCAATTAACATAAATATCATGTAACATAAATATCATTTGACATAAAATCTATTTGGTATATAAAAAACATTGAATTTGAAATTTATTTGACATACATTTCATTAAACATACCATTTTTATTGCATAAATGACATTTTACGTGATATCCAATTGACATATTTTTCATTAAACGTAAAATTTATATTTAACATAAATTTCATTTGACATAAAGTTCATTTCACGTAAAACACCATTTAACATAATTTTTACTTGACATAATTATTTGACATGTATTTTTATTTGACATAATTATTTGACATGAATTTTTATTTGACATAAAAGTCATTCAACAAAATTCTCATTTGATACCAAAATTCATTTGACACGTAATTACATTTTACATTTAAAAAAAGTCAAATGCCAAATGATATTTATGTCAAGTAAATTGAATGTCAAATTAGAATTATGTTAAATTGATATTTACATCAAATAAAATTTATGTACAAATAAATGTCATATATGAAATTTATTTAAAAATGAATGTCAAATGAAATTTATGTAAAAAAGAATGTTAAATGAAATTTATTTAAAAATGAATGTCAAATGAAATTTATGTAAAAAAGAATGTCAAATGAAATTTATATTTAAAAATGAATGTCAAATGAAATTTATGAAAAAAAGAGTGTCAAATGAAATTTATATTTAAAAATGAATGTCAAATGAATTTCATATAAAATGAATGTGAAAAAACAAATTTTTTGTAAAATGATATTTATGTCAAATGAATTATGTGTCAAATGGAAATTACATTCAAAGACTTTTGTCCCAAATGAAACTGTTGTCAAATAAATTTTACGTGAAATGAATTTTTATAACAATTAACATTTACGTTAAATGAATTTTTTTTGTTAAAAGAAATTTATGTTAAATTTAATATTCATACCAAAGGAAATTTTTTATTACATAATTTTTATGTCAAAATAAATTTATGCCAATTGACTTTTATGTCAAAAAAAATTTATGTTACGAGATTTTTATGTCAAATGAGAATTTTGTTGAATGAATTTTATTTCAAATGACATTAATGTCAAATAAAAATTATGTTAAACGTCTTATGTTAAATGTTTTTTTAAGTTTCAAGTTTTTTTATATTAAATGTCTTATATTAAGTGTATGTTATGTTAAATATCTTATGTTAAGTGTATTTTATGTTAAATGTCTTATGTTTAACGAATTTTATGTTAAATGTATTTTATTGTTAAATGTCTTATATGTTAAACGTATTTTATGTTTAATGTCTTATGTTAAACGTTTTTTATATTAAACGTCTTATGTTGAATGTCTTATGTTAAATATTTTTTTTAGTTTAATGTTTTTTTAAGTTAAATGGCTTCTCTTTATCGTATTTTATGTTAAACGTATTTTATGTTTAACGTATTTTATGTTAAATGTATTTTATTGTTAAATGTCTTATGTTAAACGTATTTTATGTTAAATGTCTTATGTTTAACGTATTTTATGTTAAATATATTTTATGTTAAATGTCTTATGTTTAACGTATTTTATGTTAAATGTATTTTATTGTTAAATGTCTTATATGTTAAACGTTTTTTATATTAAACGTCTTATGTTGAATGTCTTATGTTAAATATTTTTTTAAGTTTAATGTTTTTTTATGTTAAATGGCTTCTGTTTATCGTATTTTATGTTTAACGTATTTTATGTTAAATGTATATTTTATTGTTAAATGTCTTATGTTAAACGTATTTTATGTTAAATGTCTTATGTTTAACGTATTTTATATTAAATATATTTTATGTTAAATGTCTTATGTTTAACGTATTTTATGTTAAATGTCTTATGTTTAACGTATTTTATGTTAAACGTATTTTATTGTTAAATATCTTATGTTAAATATATTTTATGTCAAATGTCTTATGTTTAACGTATTTTATGTTAAATGTCTTATGTTTAACGTATTTTATGTTAAATGTCTTATGTTAAATATATTTTATGTTTAACGTACTTTATGGGAAATGTATTTTATGTTAAATATATTTTATGTTAAATGTAAAAAAACATTTAGTCACTTTCTAGACAAGTATTTAGTTAATTAAAAAAAAAATTGACCCATTTCGGCCATAATGGATCTAGAGACCTTAAAATTGACCAAAATTGATCTTTTTTCGTTTTTTTTTTTTGGACCAAATTTTGGAAAAAATTCCTTACTTTTTGTCTAGAAAGAAAGGGGAGGGGGGCCCGGGAAATTAGGCAATTTGAAATAAAATATTTTTGTCTTTCCATTTTCTAATTCGTTGCAATGAAAAAAAAAATACCTACACTTCAAAAGAAAAGAAAAGATTTAATGAAACGTGAAAAAAAAGAAATAATACGAATGATGAGAGGTCATTGGAGTCGGTGTGGTGTGTGTGTTTGTGTGATAATAACGAATCTCGAGGGGAAGTTCTCTTTGGCAACGACCTCAACGAGATCAAAGTGTTTTATAGAACGTTGGGGTTCGTAGCGTGTGAGCCATTTAGGTTGTCAATCGTTTCTTTTTAAATGCACATTATACGATCCTCTCTAAACAAAATTCTCTCCTCTCTGCGTTTTTTTCTCTCTCTCTCTCTCGCTCTCTATTTTTCGTCTTCTTTCTTCTTTCTCTCTTTTTTCTCTTTCTTTATTCTATTTTTTTTCTTTTTTTCTATTTCTTGCTTTCTCCTCTTTCTTTTTTCTTTTTTTTCTCTTTTTTTCTATTTCTTGCTTTCTCCTCTTTCTTTTTTCTATTTTTTTCCTTTTTCTGTTTCTTGCTTTTTCCTCTTTCTTTTTTCTATTTTTTTCCTTTTTCTGTTTCTTGCTTTTTCCTCTTTCTTTTTTTTCTTTTTTCTTTTTTCTATTTCTTGCTTTTTTCTCTTTCTTTTCTTTTTTCACTTTCTTCTCTTCATTCTCTTTTTTTTCTTTTTTTCTATTTCTTGCTTTCTCCTCTTTCTTTTTTCTATTTTTTCCTTTTTCTGTTTCTTGCTTTTTCCTCTTTCTTTTTTTTTCTTTTTTTTCTTTTTTCTTTTTTTTTTTCTTGCTTTTTTCTCTTTCTTTTCTTTTTTCACTTTCTTTTCTTCATTCTCTTTTTTTTCTTTTTTTCTCACACAAAAAATATACAAAATCAACAATTTTTTTTTTTTTTTTTTTAAATAATTTTTTGCTCTTTTAAAGAGTCGAAACTATAATAAGTGACGTATTTTGCGTGGTAATTAATTCCCTAGTCTCTCTCTCTCTCTCTTTCTGGCGTTGATTCTGCGTAAATTATATGTATATTCTTCCATTACAATATATAGAACTTAATCGCGACAATTATTATCAATGTATGAGTGTGAGTGTGTAAATGTGTGAGGCACTTGGTGTCGAGAGAGCCATTGACGAGAGGAGGAAATATGCTGCATTCGCTAGACTAAAAAAAAAAGAAAAAAAAAAAGAACTCGCTGATACCCAGTAAATCTGATATTATCGCCTTCACAAGAATTGCATTTAATATTCTCTCGCAAATCGGGTCCTATAATGACTTATCATCATCGCGAACCATTAAACGACAAATGAAGAAAAATACTACCGCGAATAATAATTGTATTTTATTGGGAAAAGTTTTCAACACTTTTTCTCTTCTATTTTTACTCAAAAAAAAAAAAAATTCTCGATTTTAACAGAAAAATTGTTTATTTATATGATAATTAATTTTCAAATAAATAAATAAATAAACAAACAAAAAAGTTGATAATAATAGTAACTAATAAATAATGAATAACAATAATAATAATAATGATGATAATATAATAATACTATTAATAATAATAATAATAATAAAAATAAATAAATAATTGTTTAAACAAACATTTGTAAATAATAATATTAAAAGTAAATAAATAATTGTTTAAATAAACATTTACTAAAAATAATAATAATAATAATAATAATAATAATAATAATATTAATAATACTAATAAAAGTAAATAAATAATTGTTTAAATAAACAGTTGTCAATTATAATATTAATAATAATAATAATTGTTTAAATTAATATTTATTATTAATAATAATAATAATAATAATAATAATAATATTAATAATACTAATAAAAGTAAATAAATAATTGTTTAAATAAACAGTTGTCAATTATAATATTAATAATAATAATAATTGTTTAAATTAATATTTATTAATAATAATAATAATAATAATAATATTAATAATAAAAGCAAATAAGTAATTGTTTAAATAAAAGTTACAGAAATTGTTTATAAATTCAAAAATTTGTATATAAATTTGTTTATAAATTGTTAATAACAATCACCATAAGAGTCAATGATTTGAAAAAATAATCTCAAAAATTCGAATCTTTCACAATTAAATAATTTTTTTTTCGCTACATTTTTTAAAATGGAAGTTAAAAATTTTCCTTTTTTAAAAAAAAATAAAGGTAACAAGAATAAAAAAATGTAAAAAAAAAGAAAAGAAAAGAAAAAATTAACGAAACAAAGAAAATCAGTTTTTCTCCCTTTTACAACAGATTCAGAACTTTGGACTTAGGAATTAATCTAAACAAAGAAAACAAATCGACTCATACTTGCTCCTTTTTTTTTGTTTTTGCAAAAGGAAAAAAAATCTTGACTCTCATTCACTTTTATTTTAACTACTAAATGAATAAGTAAATCAATCAATTTTTTTGCAAACAGGAAAAAATTACACTTGTTCATTTTTTTTATTTAAACTAAATGAATAAAGTTAGCAAATAATTAAATAAAAAAATAAATATTTTGGCAAAGAAGAAAAAAATTATTCTCGTTCATTTTTATTTAAACTAAATTAATAAAATGAGGAAAAACAAATAAATAAATAAACAAGTAAATAAACAAATAAATAAACAAATAAATAAACAAATAAATAAACAAATAAGTAAACAAATAAATTACCAAATAAATAAATAATCAAAAAAATAAATAAACAAATAAATAATAAATACATAATTTTAATAAATAAAAAATACAGAAATAAAAAAATGGAAAAATAACAACAAAAATAAATATTTTAGTTCATTAATTAATAAACTGTTAATTAGAAATATGTAATTGATTAATGAAAAATTTGTAAATAAATAAAAATTGCGTAGAATTTTCATTTATTTTTTTATGGAGAGAAAAATTTTTTGAATTCAATATATTGCGTAAAATGTTGAAAGATGTAATTTTTCCGAGTCGAGAGAGCGAGAGAGAAACAAAAAACAAATAAAAAAAAACCGGTTTTATTATTTTTTTTATTATCGTCTCTTAGCTCTATAAACAAAAAATAATGTATTTTTTATTCTAAATTTTGCAAAATCATTTTCATTCAACTTTTCCAATGGAATATTTTCAAAAAAGTTAAAGAATTTAAATTTATTTATAAATATTAACAAAAAACGAAAAAATTTAACACGAAAAACTTGTAAAAAATATTTTTATCAAAGAAAAAAAAATTACTCTATAAATTATTATTATACTATTAAAATAAATAAGTATTATTATTATTATTATTACTAATTATAATAATTACTGTTCTAATAATTAATATTATTTATTATTATTTTTTAATTATTTTATAATTATAGGAATAATAATTATAAAATTATAAATTACTTTATTGTTATTTTTATTATTAGTATTATTAATAGTATTATTAATAGTATTATTAAAAAAATATAGTTTTTTATTATTATTATTAGTATTATTATTATTGTTATTACTTTAAAAAATAAAGAAAATAATTTTCTTCTAATAATACGAAATTAAATAATTAATTAAATTAAGTATTTAATTAAATTCTATTTTTTTCACAAAATTTGTGTAAAAATTACCTTCTTTTTTTTAGCGCCAAAATATTATCAATAATTTGTTTCAAAAAAAAAAAAAAATTTTTTTTTAATCCTTTTGGTCCAGATGTTAAATTGTTTGTAATCTCCGTTTTAAAAAAAATAAAAATTTCGATCTCGTTGACCTTTAAAAATGATTCACAGTCGACGCAAACACACAAACACACACAAACACTTTTATTATAGTACAAAAAAAAATCAACACAAATTTGTCCTTAGACAGCGCGTGATTCGTTTGCAATTATTTTCAATCACTTGAATTTATCTATTAATTTCATTATATTATTATTATCATTATTATTATTATTATTAATATTATTATTTCACTATTTTAGTTATTTTTGTCATTTTCACTATTTTTTTTATTATTATTTTTCACTACTTCTCTTCTTTTCTTTTGTTTCCTGCAATTTTGTCACTATTTTTCTAATTTTTTTTTTTTTTTGTTTCTTGTTAGTTTTCACAATTTTTGTTGTTATTTATTTTTATTCTTCACTATTTTTGTAGTAATTTATTTTTATTTTTCACTATTTTTGTTGTTATTTATTTTTAATTTTTCACTATTTTTCTTTTTTTTTGTTTGTTTCTTGTTATTTTTACAATTTTTGTTCTAATTTATCTATTACTATTTCCACTATTTTTTATTACTATTTCCACTATTTTTTATTATTATTTCCACTATTTTTTTTTGACTATTTTTTTAATTGTTATTTTCACTATTTTTGCTATAATTATTATTGTCACTCTTGTTATTATTTTTGGTTCACTATTTTCATTATTATTATTATTATTTTTTTTTTTCCAGTATTTTTTTTTATTATTATTTTTTCCCACTATTTTGGTTATTATTTTTTTCCAGTATTTTTGTAATTATTATTGTTATTATTATATTAATATTATTATTATTATTATTATTATTATTATTATTATTATTATTGTTATAACTGTCACTATTATTATAAATCCTTATTCTTTTGTTGTTTATTTCCCTCGCAAAATTAATTTCTAAAAAAGTAAACAAATTATATTTTTTTACAAAAAAAAAAATTCACAATGAAATGTATTTTGAAAAGTTGATAAGAAAAAAAAATGAAAATAGAAAAAAGAGAGAGATAGAGAAAAAGAAAGAAAATAATTAAAGAAGAGAGAGAGAGAGAGAGAAAAGAAAAAAAATATAAAGAGATGAGGGAGAGAAAAAGAACGAAAGAGAAGAAAAGAAAATAGAAAAACAAGGAGAAAAGTTGAGAAAAAGAAAGAAAAATAAAGATAGAGAAAATAAAGGGAAGAATAAAATAAATAAAGAAAGAAATATAGAGAAAAGGAAAATAAAGAATGAAAAATAGAAAAAAATAAAAATACAGAAAGAAAGAAAATGAGAAAAGAAAAAAAATAGAGAAAAAGAAAATGAAGAATGAAAGAAAATAAAGACTAAAGGAAAATACAGAAAAAAGGAATGAGAAATAGAGAAACTAGAAAAAACAAAGAGAAAAATAAAAGGGAGAAAAATTAAAATAGAGAAGGAAAGAGAGAAAGAAAAAAAAATAGAGAAGGAAAGAAAGAGAAAAAAAGAGAGAAAGAAAGAAAGAGAAAAATAGAGAATGAAAAAAAGAAAGAGAAAAATAGAGAATAAAAAAAGAAAGAGAAAAATAGAGAATGAAAAAAAGAAAGAGAAAAATAGAGAGAAAGAAGGAAAGAAAGAGAAAAATAGAGAAAGAATGTAAGAGAAAAATAGAGAAAGAAAGAAAGAGAAAAATAGAGAAAGAAAAAAAGAAAGAGAAAATAGAGAAAGAAAAAAAGAAAGAGAAAAATAGAGAAAGAAAGAAAGAGAAAAAAAGAGAGAAAGAAGGAAAGAAAGAGAAAAATAGAGAAAGAGAAAAATAGAGAATGAAAAAAAGAAAGAGAAAATAGAGAAAGAAAAAAGAAAGAGAAAAATAGAGAGAAAAAAAACAAAGACAGAAAATAGTGAGGCCGAAAAAAGGAGTGGGGGTAAAAATAAGAGTGCTCCAAATTGAGTGTAAATAAAAATAAATAAAAATAAAAAGAAGAAGAAAAAGAAGAAAATAATCACACAAAAGAGAAGAATTGAGTGAGAGACGAAAAAACGACCTGCCTGGTCAGGCAACACGATCGACACTATTCTCTCTCTTGAAAAGTGACTCTCGCGACTCTTTTCCCGCTGCACCAACTGCCCACACGAGGAGAGCAAAACGTACGCCTACTATGATTCTTTTACCGACTCACACACACATATATATATAATGCATACGCACCAACAGACACGACAAACACTCATGGTTGAAATAAAAAAAAAGTTATGTCATCCTATTAGTGTGAAGCTGCCACGTGGGGGGGAGGAAAAAATAATATCAAAACAACATTTTTAACAGTTAAATAGGGGCGAATTTTCTATTCAAGAGAATTTTCATTTAACAAAAATTTTACTAACAAAACCTTTTCTTTGGCAAAGTTTTTCCTTTGAAAAATTTATATTTGGCAACATTTTTGCTAAAAAAAATTTTTATTTAGTAAAATTTATATTTGGCTCAATTTTTATTTAGTAAAATTTACATTTGGCTAAATTTTTAGGTAGGAAAATTCATATTTGGCAAAATTTTCATTTAGTAAAATTTATATTTGGCAAAATTTCCATTTATCAAACTTTTTATTCAGCAAAAATTTAATTTAGCAAAATTTATATTTGAAAAAATTTAAATTTGGCAAAATTTTCATTTAGCAAAATTAATATTAGGCAAAATTTTTGCTTTTAAAAATTTTAATTTAGCAAAATTTTCATTTATCAAAGTTTTTGCTTTCAAAAACTTTCATTTTTCAAAGTTTTTGCTTTCAAAAATTTTCATTTATCAAAGTTTTTGCTTTCAAAAATTTAGCAAAATTTATATTTGGCAAAATTTATATAAGGCAAAATTTTTCCTTTCAAAAATTTTAATTTAGCAAAATTTATATTTGGCAAAATTTTAATTTAGCAAAATTTATATTTGGCATAGTTTTTGCTTTCAAAAATTTATATTTGGCATAGTTTTTGCTTTCAAATATTTTAATTTAGCAAAATTTTCATTTAGCAAAATTTACATTTGGCATAGTTTTTGCTTTCAAATATTTTAATTTAGCAAAATTTTCATTTAGCAAAATTTACATTTGGCATAGTTTTTGCTTTCAAAAATTTATATTTGGCAAAGTTTTTGCTTTCAAAAATTTACATTTGGCAAAGTTTTTGCTTTCAAAAATTTACATTTGGCAAAATTTGCATTTAGCAATTTTTATATTTGTCAAAATTTTCATTTATCAAACTTTTTATTTAGCAAAAATTTCATTTGTCAAAAATTGCTATTTAGCAGAATTTTTAGTTATTTAGCAAAGTTTTTAATATGAAAATTTTTTATTTAGCAAAATTGTTATTTAACACAGTTTTTTTCACCAAAAAACTATTACGAAACTTTTTTATTCCAATCAAAATTTGGCTAAATAAAAATTTTAGCAAATTTTTTAAATTACAAAACTTTTTACTTAAATCAAAATTTGGCTAAATGAAAATTTTTAGCAAACATTTAAAAAATTTACAAAACTTTTTTATTTAGCTTAATATTAACTTAGCCGAATTTTAAATAAAATTTTAATTGAAATAAAATGAAATTTTTTTTTCAAAAACGGATTTTTTAAATATATTAGTGAAATTGCCCAAAAAAAAAAAAAACTATGTCGATTTGGTCGGATTTTTAAGAAATAAATATATAATACCACTATTAAAAACGGTAAATTTGTCAGCATTTTAGTGATTTTTAAAATGCCGGCAATATAAAGATTTTTAAAAAAATTTATTTTCCCCGATGGAAAATAAAGGACGACTTTATTATTTTGACTGCTCCAAATTTCACAGCTGTCAGATTAAAAGTCTTTTGTGCGCCTTTTAACAATGTTATAATATATATGTATGTATTTATATTCGAGAAAGAGAGAGAGAGAGAAAAAAACCCGTTGTCCCACAAACACCTTTTTAATAAAAGGTGACTTTAAATTCTAATTTAAAGCCCCCCTCGTTGAATTTTACAAAAACAGTCCCCCCCCTCTCTCTCATCCCTAATTCTCTTGACATTTAAATTATTATTTTTCAAAGGGCGCATGTTTCAAAGTCGTTTTGATTTTTATCCCCAAACAATGGAAAAATTGCCCATCAATTTTACATTTTCTCAAAGTAAATAAATAAAGAATAAGAAAAATAAATAAAACAATGAAAAATAAATAAACAATGAAAAATAAATAAATAATAATAAATAAATAAACAATAAAAAAATAATAATAAATAAATAAACAATAAAAAAAATAATAAATAAATAAATAATAAAATAATTAAACAATAAAATAATCAATAAAAAATAACTAAATAATGACAAATAAATAATAAAATAATTAAATAATAAAATAAATAAACAATAAAATAATAAAATAATATAATAAATAAACAATAAAAAAATAACTAAATAATAATAAATAAATAATGAAATAAATAAATAAGAAAATATTAAAGAATAGAGAAATAAATAGAAAAATAAATAAATTAATTAATATTATTTCCCATTGTAGAAGCACCGTTATTTTAAGAACGTTTTCACAATTTAATAAATATTCTACTATTGTAGAAAAACCATTAAATTATTTGTTTTATTTTTTATTGTTAGTACTACTGTTGTATAAAGACCATTAAATTTTTAATTTTCTACAATATTACTATTGTCAAAGTACCATTATTTTAAGGGTGTTTCCACAATTGGATTAATATTCTTTCATTGTAGAAAAACCATTAAATTTTGGGTTTTCTCTATTATTACTAGTACTATTGTGCAAAGACCATTAAATTTTCAGTTTTCTACAGTAGTGCTATTGTCAAAGTACCATTATTTTAAGGGTGTTTCCACAATTGGATTAATATTCTTTCATTGTAGAAAAGCCATTAAATTTTGGGTTTTCTCTATTATTACTAGTACTATTGTGCAAAGGCCATTAAATTTTCAGTTTTCTACAGTAGTGCTATTGTCAAAGTACCATTATTTTAAGGGTGTTTCCACAATTGAATTAATATTCAACCATTGCAGAAGGGTTGTTTAATTTTGACTCCTGCACAGTAAGACTATTGTGAAGAGACAATTTTATTTTAAAAGCCTTCCACAATTGAATAAATGTTGCACTATTGTAGAAAGACCATAAAATTATTATTGTTATTTATTACTATTAGTAGTTTTGTATAAGGACCATTCAATTTTCAGTTTTGCGTAGTAGGACACGATTGTCGAAGTACCATTATTTTTAAGTAATATTATTGTAGAAGGACCATTGCATTTTTTGTTATTTATTAATATTAGCAGTTTTGTATAAGAACCATTAAAATTTTCAGTTTTGCATAGTAGGGCGATTGTCGAAGCACTTTTATTGTAGAAGAACCATTCAATTTTCGGTTTTGTATAGTAGGACACGCTTGTAGAAGTACCATTATTGTAGAAGGACCATTAAATTTTTTTCTCATTATACCTTATAGTAGTTTTGGTACAAGGACATTAATTTTTCGGGTTTTGTACAGTAGTAGTGGACTATTCGACTATTGTCGATGTACCATTATTTTAAAGGTGTTTCTACAATTGGATTAACATTCTAGTCTATTGCAGAAAGACTGTTAAATGTTTTGTCTTCTACAGTATGACTATTATTGAAGAGAGGAGAGTATTATTTTACGGCTGTTTCCTCAATTTTATTAAAGTTGTACCGTTGTAGAAGCACCATTAGTTTAAGGGTGTTTCCATACATTTGGATTAATATTCCACCAAAATTAGAATCATCTACAGTAGGCTCTTTGCAGAAAGACTTATTTTTAAGGTAATTTAAAGGGAAAGACTTATTGTTTTAAGGGTGTTTCCACAATTTGATTAGAATTGTACTATTGTAGAAGCAGCAATACTTTTAAGGGTGTTTTCACAATTTGATTAGAATTGTACTGTTCTAGAAGCACCATTACTTTTAAGGTGTTTTCACAATTTGATTAGAATTGTACTGTTCTAGAAGCACCACTACTTTTAAGGTGTTTTCACAATTTGATTAGAATTGTACTGTTCTAGAAGCACCATTACTTTTAAGGTGTTTTCATAATTTGATTAGAATTTTACTATTGTAGAAGCACCATTGTTTTTAAGGTGTTTTTCATAATTTGATTAGAATTATACTATTCTAGAAGCACCATTACTTTTAAGGTGTTTTCACAATTTAATCAGAATTGTACTATTCTAGAAGCACCATTACTTTTAAGGTGTTTTCACAATATAATCAGAATTGTACTATTGTAGAAGCACCATGACTTTTAAGGTGTTTTCACACTGTAGAATTAAACCAGACCTTTTATCAAAAGCACCATTACTTTTTAGGGCATTTCTACACTAAAAAAACAATTAAAATTAATTAAAATTACAACTATTAAAATAAATGAAAAATAAAAAATTACAATTATTAGAATGAGAGAAAAAAGGATTTTTTTCCAAATAGATAAAAAGAATTGAATTTAAAAAATTACGTAAGTTTAAGATTGTCTATATATTTAAAAAAAACGAGAATGAAATATAAATCACACGTAATGAGAGAACCCTGACAATAGACAGTTGAATAATTTCAACACACATGAGATGCTGTGCGACTGTCGCAAAATTGTCACTCCAGCAGAGCAAACTCGCTGCCTTAAACATAGACAAATTCTCAAACAAAATTAACTTGATCCCTCTCTACCCCCCCCCACCCACCACTCCTCCTTCCCCTCTTACTTTTGCGTTCACACAAATGCATATACATCAGTGACTCTCAAACAGATCATTTAATTAGTTACACTTCATGATTATACTCAGTGTGCGTCAAGTAAAATTTCAATATTGAGAAGAAAAAAAAATTTTTTTTACTCGATACGCACTATTTTCCTTTTTTTCAATTTTTTTTAATTTTTGACAAAAAATTCCCCCTCTTTTTTTCCTATAAACAAAATATAGTGTTAGTTTTTATTTATTAGGAATAAAAATTAATGATTATTTCTTAAATTTAACTTCTAGAGTATTTCAAAAACTTTTAAAATTCCTATTTTAAAAGTTCTTGAAATTTTTTGCATTGAAATGTGTGGAAACACCTTAAAAATAATGGCACTTTTACAATAGACGCACTTAATGCCTAATAAAGCCTAAAAATAATGGTGCTTTCACAATAGAACGATTTTATGACAAGTGTAGAGAGACCCTGAAAATAATGGTGCTTTCACACTGGGACCACTTTTTGTCCAGTGTAAAAGCACCATTAAAATAAAGGTGCTTTTTTTTAATAGGACTACTTTATGTCGAGTAAAATTGTGTAACAAAAACACAATTAACATCATGGTGCTTTTACAATAGGCCCACTTTATACCTAGTGTAGAAACAGCATAAAAATAATGGTGCTTTTACAATAGAACCATTTTATGTCGAATGTAGAAAGACCCTAAAAATAATGGTGCTTTCACATAATAGGACTAGTATAAAACAACGATTTTCATAATGGTGCTTTCACAATAGAACTGTACGCCTAGTGTAGAAACACCCTTCAAATAATGGTGCTTTCACAATAGAACTGTACGCCTACACGGAAAAACTTTTTTCAAGAGTATTTCCTAAACTTATTCAAGAACTCAGGATATGGAAATAATACAAGAAATGCTACGAAACCATAAATTGAAACATTATTTTAAGCTGTTCAGGGATAACTGTAGTAAATTTCTGGACTACTTGTTGAGTTTTCTTGAAAAAGTCCTGAACTTGTTTAAGAATAGAAAAATGTAAAATTAGCGAAAAAAATTTGCCCGCGTGAGTAGTCGAACCTGAGACCTCGACACTCAAGGTCGCTCCGCCTTATGCCTCTCGGCTGCAGGGACGCGTTACGATACTTTAGTTTTAGATCGTTTTAAAGCGTTTAAAGCCAAGTGGCGCTGTATACCTATTGGTTACGCTACGCCTTCTTTCTTAAATAGTTCTAGACTTTTTCAGCGCGCAGTGACTGAAGAACTCAGTCGCAGCGTCAAGAACAATTATTTCCAAGCCATTAGAAAAACACCTGAAAATTCTTTAATGAATATTGAACTTTTCTAAAAGGAGTTCTAAATTTTTCCCATATCCTGAGTTCCTGAATAAATTTAGTAATGACTCTTGAAAAAAGTTTTTCCGTGTAGTGTAGAAACACCCTTCAAATAATGGTGCTTTCACAATAGAACTGTACGCCTAGTGTAGAAACACCCTTCAAATAATGGTGCTTTCACAACAGAACTGTACGCCTAGTGTAGAAACACCCTTCAAATAATGGTGCTTTCACAATAGAATTAAATTAAGAAGCAAAAAATAAAAAACTAATAATAATTATTAATTGAAATAAAGAAAAGTTTCAATATTTACAGACTTTATGTCCAGTGTAGAAACACCCTTAAAATAATGGTGCTTTCACAATAAGACTGGTTTTTATCTCAGTAATTAAAAATAATTCAAGATTATTCATTTTTTTTTAAATATTTGCAATAATAAAAAAAAAACTAAAAAAAAATCTAAATTAACAAAAAAAATTTTTTAATTTTCCGAATTGTTAATTACTCTTGCAATTGAGAACTACTGTTTGCTAAAGGACTTCAATGGAATTTGTGTGTGACTGATAGCACGTGCGTTGGTCCAATGAAGGAGAGTTTTTCAAATTAACCTCTTTTCTTTTTCTTTGTTTAAACTCATTATAACAATTTTAACTGTGAAAATATGAATAATTATTAATTATTAATGATTAATAATTATTATTAATAAATTATTAATAAGTTAACAAATTTCATGGAAAAATTTTTTTTTTACAAAAAAAAAAAAGGAATTTTTGACACTATTATTGACAAAAACAATTTTTTTCTCTTAATGATACAAAAAAAAGAAGAAAATAAAAATTAAAAAAAAAAATTTTTCTTAATACTTTTTTAAATTTTAGATACAAAAAGTTTTTCAATTAAAACTATTATTATTATTATTATGATATTCAAAATGCAGGTTTCAAGTTTGCGATGATTCAGTAGGTATTCTGAGATAATTTTTTTTTTTTTACTATAAAAATTGCGATGACGCCTTTTCACCAACGACTCTTCTGAGAATGATAAAATCTTTAATTTGTCGATGAATGAACTAAATTTTTAAAAATAGTTTTTTAAATTTTCTTTCCCAAAATTTTTTTATTTGAAATTTAATAATAATAATAATAATAATAATAATAATAATAATAATAATAATAATAATAATTATAATAATAATAATAACAGTTAAATTACAATAAAATTATATAAATTAATAATAATAATATTATTAAACTTATTATTATTGTTTTAAACAATTCGATTATTTTAAATCTTCTGTTAGAAACGCCCTTAAAAATTAATGGTACTTTTACAATGATTATTTTAAACCTACTGTAGAAACACCAAAAAATTAATCGTCCTCACAATAATAGTGCTTTTACACTAGAAAATTATTTTAAACCAACTGTAGAAGCAGCCAAAAATTAATGGTACATTCACAATAGAATTATTTTAAACCAACTGTAGAAACAGCCTTGAAAATTAATAATCCTTGTGATAATGGTTCTTCTACAATAAAACTACTCTAAATCCATTATAGAAACATAAAAAAATTAAAGATACGTTTACAATAGGAATATTTTAAACTTTCTATAAAAACACCCAAAAAATTAATCTTTCTTGTAATAATGGTGTTTTTACAATAAAACTACTCTAATTCCACTGTAGTAACACCCTAAAAATTAATGGTTCTTGTAATAATGGTGCTTTTACAATAAAACCACACTAATTCCACTGTAGAAACACCCTAACAATTAATGGTTCTTGTAATAATGGTACTTTTACAATAAAACTACACTAATTCCACTGTAGAAACACCCTAAAAATTAATGGTTCTTGTAATAATGGTGCTTTTACAATAAAATTATTTTAAACCAACTGTAGAGACACCCTAAAAATTAATAATCCTTGTAATAATGGTGCCTTTACAATAAGACTAAACTCTTATTCGACTGTGAAAATACTAAAAAAAATTGACAATCCCAGAAGTAATGGTACTTTAACAATAAAGATCCAAGTTTCATCCCCTTGTGTAAATACGAAAGAAATTTACAACCATAGAAGTAATGGTCCTTCTACAATAAGACAACGTAAATCCTACTGTGAAAATTCTGAAGAAATTGATAAGTCTAGAAATAATGGTAATTTTACAATAAGAGTATCTCAATCATAGTGTATAAACACTGAAACATTAAGGGTCCTAAAAATAATGGTACTTTTACAATAGGACTACTTTAATGTTACAAAAGAAAATAGCGAAAATTTAATGATAAAAAAAAATTTATTGTTGTTTTATAATAAAAATCGGTTAATTATAGAACGATAGTAGAAACACCGGAAAGATAATGGTCATTCTACAATAAGACAGCTTTAATTTTTACACAATAGAACGACTCTAAATTCAACGATCCGAAAAAAGAATTAATGGTGATTTGACAATAAGAAAAAAGGTCAATTATATACCGACTGTAGAAACACCGGAAAAATAATGGTCATTCTACAAATAAGCCAGCTATAATTAAACCGAATAAAATGACTTTAAATTCAATGATCCGAAAAAAGAATTAATGGCGATTTGACAATAAGAAAAAAGGTCAATCATACACCGACTGTAGAAACACGGAAAAATTATGGTCATTCTACAATAAGCCAGCTATAATTAAACCGAATAAAACGACTTTAAATTCAATGATCCGAAAAAAGAATTAATGGCGATTTGACAATAAGAAAAAAGGTCAATTATATACCGACTGTAGAAACACCGGAAAAATAATGGTCATTCTACAATAAGCCAGCTTTAATTCAACACAATAAAACTGCTCTAAATTTACTATTCTACAGTTTGTGTTGCGGGCCCTTAAAAAATACTTTCTTTTCTTCAATTAACATCGAAAATTGAATTTAAAAAATGGTATTTTTTTTATTTTTTTTTACTGTTTGTATTTTGACATAAATGATTCAGAGTGAAAAACGAGAGTAAAAATGAGCAATGTGACGATATTATCAGAGAAAAAAAATGAAAGAAAGGTAAACAAAAGAGTCTCTCTCCAAGTATATATATATATATATATATATATATATATATATATATATATATATATATATATATATATATATATATATATATATATATATATATATTCGATTTTTAAAGTGCAGATGGAACATCCGCTTCAATAGGCATTTGATCATTTCTACTATACATTTTATACCCCCGTACGCACCGGATGTTCGTTCAGCGAACCGAAATTATTCGCTCGTCGAACATTCAATCTCATTTAACAGGATCAAGTTTTATTTTATTCTTTTTTTTCTATTCAATGTCAAAAAAAAAAAAAAAATTTTAAACATGAGAAATTTGGGAAAATTTTCATTTTTATGTATACAAAAGAAAACAGTGTTTTGTTTTTTTTTTTTAAACTATTTTCAAAAATAATTTTAATGATAAAATAATGGTACATTTACAATTGGATTATTTAAACATCTACTGTTAGAAATACCCTTATAAATTAATGGTACTTTTACAATAGAATTATTTTTAATTTACTGTAGAAACACCTTTGAAAATTAATGGGCCTTGTAATAATGGTGCTTTTACAATAGGGAATTATTTTACACCAACTGTAGAAACATTCAAGGAAATTAATGGTACTTTCACAAATAGGATTATTTTAATGTTATTGTAGAATCACCCTTGAAAATTAATGGTCCTTGTGATAATGGTGCTTTTACAATAGGATTATTTTAATCATATTGTAGAAACACCATTGAAATCTAATGGTCCTTGTTATAATGGTGCTTTTACAATAGGGAATTATTTTAAATCAACTGTAGAAACATTAAATAATTAATGGTACTTTTACAATTGGATTATTTTAAACCTACTATAGAAACACCCTTGAAAATTAATGGTCCTTGGTAATAATGGCGCTTTTACAATAAAATTATTTTCAATCAACTTAAAACTGTAGAATCAATCAACTGCTACTGTAGAATTATCATTTTTCAACGTAAAATAAAAGTAATGGTACTTTTACAATGGAACTATTTTAATCCTACTGTAAAAATACAGAAGAAATTGATAATCCTAGAAGTCACGGTACATTTACAATTAGGGACAAGTTTAATCCCACTGTGGAAATACGGATGAAAATTACAACCATAGAAGTAATGGTACTTTTACAATAAGGCAAAGTTATTCCTACTGTGGAAGCACTTAAAGAAATTGATAAGTCTAGAAGTAATGGTACTTTTATAATGAAGAGTATTTTAGTTCTACTTTATAAACATTGGCAAATTTAAGGTCCCAAAAATAATGGTACTTTTACAATACTACTTTAATTCTACGAAGAAAGTACGAAAAAATTAAATGATCCGAAAAATAATTAATGGTGGTTTCACAATAAAAAAGGTCAATGATACAGCGATTGTAGAAACACGGGAAAGATAATGGTAATTCTACAATAAGATCAACTTTTTAAGGCTAATTTGCAGTATTTTATGAAAATTTAAAGTTTTTTTAATAAAATGTTATTCAACACGAATTTAAAGACTTTTTTATGTCAATTTTGACTTATTTTATGGTAATTTACACTATTATTCTTGAATTTAAGGTACTTTTATAAGAATTGTCACATTTTCATGAAAATTTAATGCTTTTTTTCAGAAAAATTTCAACCGTTTCATGGTTACTTATAGTATTTAGTCTTAAATTTATTTTTAAAGAATAATTTATGTTTTTTTTATGAATATTTAATAACCAAAAATTATAATTGTCTTTAAAGTTAAAAGCCTCAATTTCAAATGACAATAGCAATATAGCTATGAATCTACTTTAGAAACACCGAAAAATTAATGGTACTTTTACAATAGGAATATTTTAAACTTTTTGTAGAAACACCCTAAAAATTAATGGTTCTTGTAATAATGGTGCTTTTACAATAGGAATATTTTAATCCCATTGTAGAAACACCTAAAAATTAATGGTACTTGTAATAATGGTGTTTTTACAATAGGAATATTTCAAACCTACTGTAAAAAAAGCCAAAAATTAATAGTTCTTGTAATAATGGTGCTTTTGCAAATGGAATTATTTTAAACCTACTTTAGAAACACCCCAAAAAATTAATAGTCCTTGTAATAATTGTGCTTTTACAATAGAATTAGTTTAAATCTACGTTTGAAACGCCCAAAAATTAATGGTACGTTTAAAATAGGAATATTTTAAACCTTTTGTAAAAATAACCCTAAAAAATTAATGGTTCTTGTAATAATGGTGTTTTTACAATAGAAATACTTTAAATCAACCGTAAAAACACCTAAAAATTAATGGTACATTCACAATCGGAATATTTTAAACCTTTTGTAAAAACACCCTAAAAATTAATAGTCCTTGCAATAATGGTGCTTTTACAATAGAATTATTTAAAACCAATTGTAGAAACAGACAAAAAAAATAGTAATTCTACAAATAATGGTGCTTCTACAATAAAACTACTTTAAACCCATTGTAAAAATATCGAAAATCAATTCTTTTAAAATTATTTTATTATTTTTTGTATAAAAAAAATAGTAACTTGATTACTAATTTTCAGAAATTTATTTCGAAAAATCAATTCTCTTAAAAGTAGGTAATTTAGTATTTTTTTGAAAAAGAAGATTTACTGGTTATTAAAAAAATTATTGTAATAATTATTTTTGCTACTATCGTTATTTTTAATTATTTTATTATTTACTATTATTAATATTTTTACTACTACGACAACTAATATTATTATTATTTGAATATTATTATTTTTATTATTATTATTTTTAATTTTTTAAGTTTTTTAAAAATTATTGTTAATTTTTTTAAATTTTTGTAAAATATTTTTGGTAATTTTTTTAAATTTTTGTAAAATTTTTTGGTAATTTTTTTAAATTTTCGTAAAATATTATGGTTATTTTTTATAAAGTTTTGTAAAATATTATTGTTAATTTTTATAAATTATTGTAAAATATTATCGTTAATTTTTATAAATTTTTGTAAAATATTGTTAATTTTTATAAATTTTTGTAAAATATTGTTAATTTTTATAAATTTTTGTAAAATATTGTTAATTTTTATAAATTTTTGTAAAATATTGTTAATTTTTATAAATTTTTGTAAAATTTTTATTATTTTTTATAAAGTTTTGTAAAATATTATCGTTAATTTTCATAAAGTTTTGTAAAATATTATCGTTACTTTTTATAAATTTTTGTAAAATATTATTATTTTTTATAAAGTTTTGTAAATTATTATCGTTAATTTTTATAAATTATTTTTATATTATTGTTATTTTTTATAAAGTTTTGTAAAAATTATTATTAAATCGACCAATAAAAACAAAAAATAATAAAATTTCTCTACTCTAAAAATTGACGTTAAATATAAATTTCAGTATTGAAAAGAAATAAAAATAATAGAATTTCGAAAGATAAAATAAAAAATTCACATTAACCTTGAGATAAATTTAACCTCTTTTTCAAAAAAAAAAAAAAAGAAGAATACATTCAAATAATTGTCTATTTTATAAACAACACGTGTGTGTATTTCTATAAATTTTCATGGTTCGTCGAAGAAATTAATTTATTCCCCAATCATTTGTATACGAATAGAAAAAAAATATCTCCCACGAGGTTAAAAATGTTACCTTCGTTCTCTTTTAAAAGCAAAAATAAAATCGTCCCATATGAATTTAACAAGATTTTAACAAGAATTTAAAAAATTCCAATTTAATAAAAATTTCCAATTAGAAAAATAAGAAAAGTTTAAATAAAAAAAAAAAAAGTAGACGAAAGACTTACATTTAATAAGCACAATGCCATTTCGTTGGAGTTCCTCCATCATTTATGTATTATGGAGTCGTCCTCTTCGCCAGGGCGAGCTGACGACTTAACCTATCCAATTTCCATGCACTGGTTTTTTTTTTATTTTCACCTCTTTTCAAAATTTTTTTTAAACATAAAACCTTTCTTAGTAAACTCGAAAAAAAACACACACACACACAGAATCTAATTTTCAACAATTCGGAAGATTAGGTCAAAAAAAAAAGGTAAACACAAAATTTTCACTCTCCCGGTATTATAATACACTTGACGTTATTTATCCGAGGGAGAGAGAAAGAGAGAAGAGTGGGGGGAAAAATAGTCATGGGTCGTTGACCATTGTCCAAGGAAAACATTGTTTCCACCAAAAAAAGAAGAAGAAAAAAAAAAAGAAAACGAAGAAAATATTTATCAAGGTAATTGAAAAAAGTGTTACGGTTAAAATATTCAAATTTTTCGTTTAGAGATAAACGGGAGTTTATTTTTATTTTTCAGAACGCGACAAAGAATATTCTCTCTTCACACACTCTGCCTTCTTGTGGTACTGTGTGTACTATAGAGGGAACTACAGTGGGAGAGAGGAAAAAACATGGCGGACGCACACACAGGCTGAAGGATAGAAAGAGAAGGAGAGAAAAAGAGAGAGAGAGAGAGAGAAAGAGAGAGACTGTGAATTATATGGCCACAAAACGAGTGATTCAAAAAGTAACGTGAAACACAGGCACAAGGCAGCAGTTGGTAAGAGCAACGAAGCCCGTCGCCCGGTTGGGGAATCGAATCGGGTTGTCAGACCGAGCAGAAGGTAGACAGCGCCAACGAAAGGCAATCGTTTTCTGCTGTAGTCACTAGTCGAGCAGTGCCGACCGAGAGAGGAGAGAAAAAGAGAGAGAAGAGAGAAACAAGAGAGAGAAGAGAGAAAAAAGAGAGAGAATAGAGAAAAAAGAGAGAGAAGAGAGAAAAAAGAGAGAAAGAGAGAGAAGAGAGAAAAAGCGAGAGAGAGAGAAAAAAGAGAGAGAATAGAGAAAAAAGAGAGAGAAGAGAGAAAAAGCGAGAGAGAGAAGAGAGCAGGGAATTGTGCATTGTACTCTCACGAGAGAGAAAGGCAGAAACTATATATATATGCGAAACGGAATATTGTCCAAAATGAGAGCGAGGGAGAGAAAGAGAGAGAAAATGTAGAAAAGGACGAGAAAGGAAACTGACGAGGCCTCTTCAACTGATCGCAAAATTCACAATGTTCAATTGTTTGGCAATTTTTCTTTACCTCTTGGGAAATTTTCCCGCAAACTCTCATATTTTTCTGCAATCCTTTTCTCTCTCTCTCTCTCTCTCTCTCTCTCTCTCTTTTTTTCCTCTACTTTTTCTTTTTTTTTTTAAATAATTATTAATAAAAAGAAAAAATTTGGCAAAAAGGTTGTTTTTTGAAAACTTGAAAAGACATTTTATCCAACCAAATAGTAAATTTTTTAATTAAAAAATTAAAAATTAAATTAAAATTGCAAAATTTCAAATTAAAATTCAATAATTGAAATTAAAATTCAATAATTGAAATTAAAATTCAATAATTGAAATTAAAATTCAATAATTGAAATTAAAATTCAATAATTGAAATTAAAATTCAATAATTGAAATTAAAAATCAATAATTGAAATTAAAATTACAAATTAAAATTCAATAAATAAAATTAAAATTGCACATTTACAAATTAAAAAAAAATTCAATAATTGAAATTGAATCTGCACATTAGGAAATTAAAATAAAAATTCAGTAATTCAAATTAAAATTACAAATTTAAATTCAATAATTAAAAATAAAATTGCAAATTTACAGATTAAAATTCAATATTTGAAATTTGCAAATTTACAAGTTAAAATTAAAATTTAATAATTGAAATTAAAATTGCAAATTTACAAATTAAAAAAAAATTCAATAATTGAAATTGCGAATTTACAAATTAAAATTCAATAATTGAAATTTGCAAATTTACAAGTTAAAATTAAAATTCAATAGTTGAAATTAAAATTGCACATTTACAAATTAAAAAATATTCAATAATTGATATTGCAAATTTACAAAATAAAATTTAATAATTGAAATTAAAATTGGAAATTTACATATTAAAATTCAATAATTGAAATTTGCAAATTTACAAGTTAAAATTAAAAATCAAAAATTTAAATTAAATTTGCAAATTTACAAATTAAAAAAACTTCAATAATTGAAATTGCAAATTTACAAATTAAAATTCAAAAATTCAAATTACAAATTAAAATTAAAATTCAAAAATTCAAATTAAATTTGCACATTAATAAATTAAAAAATTCAATAATTGAAATTACAAATTTACAAATTAAAATTCAATAATGAAAATTAAAATTACAAGTTAAAATTCAATAAATCAAATTAAAATTTGAAATTTACATATTAAAATTCAATATTTGAAATTTGCAAAATTTAGCAAGTTAAAATTAAAATTTAATAATTGAAATTAAAATTGCAAATTTACAAATTAAAAAAAAATTCAATAATTGAAATTGCGAATTTACTAATTAAAATTCAATAATTGAAATTTGCAAATTTACAAGTTAAAATTAAAATTCAATAAATAAAATTAAAATTGCACATTTACAAATTACAAAAAAAATCAATAATTGAAATTAAATCTGCACATTTACAAATTAAAATAAAAATTCAGTAATTCAAATTAAAATTACAAATTTAAATTCAATAAATCAAATTAAAATTTGAAATTTACATATTAAAATTCAATAATTGAAATTTTTATAATTTACAAGTTAAAATTAAAATTTAATAACTGAAATTAAAATTTCACATTTACAAATTAAAAAAAATCAATAATTGAACTTGCGAATTTACAAATTAAAATTCAATAATTGAAATTTGCAAATTTACAAGTTAAAATTAAAATTCAATAGTTGAAATTAAAATTGCACATTTAAAAATTAAAAAATCTTCAATAATTGATATTGCAAATTTACAAATTAAAATTTAATAATTGAAATTAAAATTGGAAATTTACATATTAAAATTCAATAATTGAAATTTGCAAATTTACAAGTTAAAATTAAAATTCAATAAATGAAATTAAAATTTCACTTTTACAAATTTTAAAAAAATCAATAATTGAAATTGCAAATTTACAAATTAAAATTCAACATTTGAAATTAAAATTGCACATTTACAAATTAAATTAAAATTCAATAATTGTAATTAAAATTGCAAATTTACAAAATAAACTTTTATTTCAATAATCATAATTAAAATTGGAAATTTACATATTAAAATTCAATAATTGAAATTTGCAAATTTACAAGTTAAAATTAAAAATCAAAAATTTAAATTAAATTTGCAAATTTACAAAATAAAAAAACTTCAATAATTGAAATTGCAAATTTACAAATTAAAATTCAAAAATTAAAATTCAAATTACAAATTAAAATTAAAATTCAAAAATTCAAATTAAATTTGCACATTAATAAATTAAAAAATTCAATAATTGAAATTACAAATTTACAAATTAAAATTCAATAATGAAAATTAAAATTACAAGTTAAAATTCAATAAATCAAATTAAAATTTGAAATTTACATATTAAAATTCAATAATTGAAATTTTTATAATTTACAAGTTAAAATTAAAATTTAATAACTGAAATTAAAATTTCACATTTACAAATTAAAAAATCTTCAATAATTGACATTGCAAATTTACAAATTAAAATTTAATAATTGAAATTAAAATTGGAAATTTACATATTAAAATTCAATAATTGAAATTTGCAAATTTACAAGTTAAAATTAAAATTCAAAAATTCAAATTAAATTTGCAAATTTACAAATTAAAAAAACTTCAATAATTGAAATTGCAAATTTACAAATTAAAATTCAAAAATTAAAATTAAAATTACAAATTAAAATTTAATAAATCAAATTAAAATTGGAAATTTACATATTAAAATTCAATAACTGAAATTTGCAAATTTACAAGTTAAAATTAAAATTCAAAAATTCAAATTAAATTTGCAAATGTACAAATTACAAAAAAATCCAATATTTGAAATTGCAAATTTACAAATTAAAATTCAATAATTAAAATTAAAATTACAAATTAAAATTCAATAATTAAAATTAAAATTTGGAAATTTTCATATTATAATTCAATAATTGAAATTTGAAAATTTACATATTATATTTCAATAATTGAAATTTGCAAATTTACAAGTTAAAATTAAAATTTAATAGTTGAAATTAAAATTGCACATTTACAAATTAAAAAAAACTTCAATAATTAAAATTGCAAATTTACAAATTAAAATTCATTAATTAAAATTAAAATTACAAATTAAAATTCAATAAATCAAATTAAAATTGGAAATTTACATATTAAAATTCAATATTTGAAATTTGCTAATTTACAAGTTAAAATTAAAATTCAATAATTGTAATTAAAATTGCAAATTTACAAAATAAACTTTTATTTCAATAATCATAATTAAAATGGCAAATTTACAAATTAAAATTCAATAATTGAAATTAAAATTGCAAATTTACAATTTAAAATTCAATAATTAAAATTAAAATTTCAAATTTACAAATTAAAATTCAATAATTGAAATTAAAATTGCAAATTTACAACTTAAACTTAAAATTCAATAATTAAAATTAAAATTCAATAATTGAAATTAAAATTAAAAATTCTTTAATTAATATTCAAATTAAAAATTTATTACATAAATTGAAAATTGAAAATTTATCCATTACAATTAAAATTTGTGAATTAAAATAAATAAATTTTTATTTAAAATTACAATTAAAAATGCATAAATTGCAAATTACTTTTTTTGAAATTGAAATTAAAAATTTATTTATTAATTTAATTTTAAATATTTAAAACGATTAAAATTTGCAATTGAATAAAAATTCCAACTTTCTGCCAGTAAGAAATATTTGTTAAATTTTTGGTTATGTTTCTTAAGTCATTTATCATTGAAAAAAATTATAATTTTTATTTCAAATAAAGCTTTAGAATCCTCAAAATGAAGAAAATTAAATTTCTTACACTTCTACCAAAAGGAATTTAAAATTTAATTTGACATTTAAAAAAACGAAATTATTAAATTCGACTAACTTTCATTCAGATTGTTTGTCAGATTCTTTCTTAAACTTAAAAACGAAAATTCATGAATTAAAATTAAAAATTAATCCTTAAAATTAAAATAAAAAATTTATCAATTCAAATTCAAAAACTTATTACTGAGAATTAAAACTGTAAATTTTTCAAAATTAAAAATCTATTAATTAAAATAAAGAAATTATTATCTAAAATTATAATTGAAAATACATGAATTAAGATTAAAAATAACATTAGTGAAAGTTAACAAATTTATCAATAATTGAAATTGAAAATTTTTTAATTGAAAATAAAATTGAAAATTTAACAATAGAAATTCAAAAATTTGCAAATTTAATAGTTGTAATTGAAATTGAAATAAAATTTGCAATTTTATATTTGAAATAAAAATTGCAATTTTATATTTGAAATAAAAATTGCAATTTTATATTTGAAATAAAAATTGCAATATTATATTTGAAATAAAAATTTTAAATTCATTAATAACAATTAAGATTGAAAATTGTTTATTAAACAAATTTAAAAGTTGGTTCTTAGATTCGAAATTATTTTTAAAAATATTTTAACTTTTTGATAGTTTTTTTAATTTCTTTTTAAAAATTTATATTCGTGACATTTGAATAAATTTTTTTTTATTTACCTATAATACATTGAATTAATATTGATTTTGAGATCACGTGTTAATATTATAAACGCTTTACTCTAATTCTCTAGTCAAAAGCCCAAACAAATTTAAAAGAAATTGAGTAACTTTACTACACATACACTTTAATTGCATGACTTGTACTTTCATTTCAATTATTATTTTTATTAACATACGCATATTTTATTAAAATTTCTTCTAATTTCCTTTTTTTTCCTGCAACCTTTTTTTCTACTAATTAATAATCATTTTATTTTTCTTTATTTCTCACTATCCTAATTATTTAAAAAAAAAAAAAAACAACGATAATTTCTGGTGAAAAAAAACTCACATTATCATTACTATGGGTGAAAGATAAATGTCGTTTATCTATTTTAAGGTTATGTCAATTAAAATTTCGATTATTCTAAATTTCTAAGAGAATATAATGTAGAATATAACGGTATAAACAAAAATAAATCTAGTTTTATTCAATTGAAATTCCAGTGAAGCCACCGACTTATGATGGCCCCGGAGGGAGGAGGGGGAGTGAAGGACACGAAGATGCATTGCGATGCTGCCCAGGATCGGATCTTCTAATCACTTGAGCCCTAATATTATATTCGTTTTTTGAAAACAATTTTAAAAAAATCAATTTTCCCAATAGGTAAAAATTTGAAAAAAAATCTCATGGTAATAAAAATAATTTTTTATAGTAAAAGAAAATTTTTAATAGTTTTTTTAAGTAATTGAAAATTAACTACCTTCTCTTAATCTCTCTACATAATAGAACTTATATTGAAGATAAAAAAATTTTTCTAGTCTAGTTAGTAAGCATGGAATAGATGCTAAATGACGTAATAATAAAGCGCGCATTTTGAGAAATTGTCCGAGTGAATTGTACTGTATAGAAAATATAAATTCATCTTCTTTTATCATTAGAATTAATTGTCGGTACTTGGAAATAAAGCAACTCAGCCAAGGATATAATACGACACATAGTGAGGAGACGAGGCAATCTAATTGAAATTCATACTATAACATCGGGCCTTTTGATCGATTGCAAAATCTTTTTACTTTAAAGGAAAAGAGAAAAATATCATTCCTACAGTCTATCGTTTTCGATTAATCTATTTCTTAACGAAAATTAAACTTTTTCCCACTAGGAATTTTAATCTGTTGCAACCTAGAAAATAGTTCTTTATAAAATTTACTGTAATCTCGAATTATATATTTTAAATTGACATAACCTTTAGAGGCACAATCGTTTATCATTATATAAACGAAAAGAAAGCTAATACTAACAAAACTTCATTAGGCGTTTTGAGAAAATTAAAATAAATTGTACAAAAATTACTCAAAATCAAATAAATTGTACAAAAAATTACTCAAAATTAAATAAATTTTAGAAAAATTACTCAAAATCAAATAAATTATAGAAAAATTACTCAAAATCAAACTTTTTGTTATTGTAAAAACTGGCTTTAATGAAATTTAACTTTATATTGCAAAACGATCTTAAAAACAAAAAAAGAAAACTATGGTATAAAAACAAGAATACAAAAGAAATAATTTCATACTGTTCTTATATACCCACTGAACCAAATTTTAAATTTAAAAGAAAATAAAAAACTGTCAAACGTTTAAAAACGCAAGAATAGAAATTAAAAATCCTCCAAAAAATCAGGAGCGTTAAATTTTGAAAGTAACAAAAAAAGTAGAAAATTGATTAAAAACCAAATAGTAAGAAATTGAAAAACAAAAATTAATGAATACTATTCAATTTTATGTACATTGCTTTAAAAAATAATTTCAATTATTTTCCAAATCTTCAGGCACTTTCTTTTCTGAAATTCATTCATTGCAAATGCATCGACAGAGGAAACATTTGTAACAACGAAAAACGGAAACAAAACGCCAGCAAATAATCGATATTAATTTTTAAAATAATGAACAAAAAATAACAACAATTTACTTTTTCAATAAGTTCTTTAACTACAAATAAAGAAAGTTTCAAGGAATCGATAATATAAATTAAAGAATTGAATATTAAATTGAAAAATTCAAAAATAAAAAAATTTTGAATAAAAACTAAGAAAATAAATTAATTAAAAGAACCATATAAAATTGCATCATTAATTAAATATGCAAACGAAGGTCAATATTCATAACTTATAGGGCATAAAATTGCCACACTAAATGTCTTTTCAGTTTTCCAAAAGAACCCTTTTACTCAATACGTATCAATCATTGAAACGTACTTCTCTCATTCGTTTATTTTTTTTTTTTTTAGAATTTTCACAACCAGAGAGATGGCAGAAAAGGGTCCAGAAAATGCCTTTCTAATTATTTCCCAACAATCCATTTTTTACCAAAAAAAGTTCATTGGAATAATAATTATTTTTAATTCTCTATTTTCTATTTCTTCAGATTTACGAGAATTTATGATATAGCGTGTGTGTGTGTGTGTATATCAAGAAAAATATTATCGTATCAGTCACTTCTTTGTTATAATACACATTTCTCTCCATCAATTTTTTTTTTATATCACAAACGTCTTATGATCTTGGTCCAGGGACGTTTGCTTTGAGGTTATCGCACGATATAATTCATTAAAAACGCGCGAGACTCCTTTGAGAATACTCAACCCCTCTCTCAATATTTATCAGTCAAATAAAATGATACTCAATGCTGAAATAATCTTTTTCTCATAATTAGTTTCGCTTTTTTTTACTGTTTGATTACTCAAAAAAAAAAAAAAAACTCACCATTTTTCTGCTTCTCTGAATTACTTCCCAAGGCCTGTAGCTTCTTCCAACCCTTTTTCCAGATCATAGCCGCCTTTGTTTTCCGCTGATTTGCCTCGTAATTATTATTCCTTTGATTAACGACTCCTCTTCTTAGGGATCCAAGTCCAGATCTGAAAGTGAGGGGAAATTGAAATGATTTTAGTGTTGAAATTCAGGAAATTAAGGTGGAAACTTACCGGTAACTTGCACTGGAACTGCCACTAAAACCAGAGTCCAAATCGCAGGCTATTGGCGATAAGAGTTGATCGGTTGGACTCATATTGCCGAGTAATTCATCAGTTGATGTGTCCTTTGGATTTTCGGCAATGCTCTCCGTTCCTTCGATTGTCTTTGGCATTAGCATTGCTTCAACGCTGAGATTTAATTCGCCGAGGACACGTCGATGGCGATATTGTACACGACGTACCTCCTCGGCTACCAACGATTGTCTTGATCCACGAATCGATCGGGGACATTGGCGCCTAGAATTTAAAAATTCTTATTATTTTGAACTATTTTTTTCAGGGTGGTTAATAAGTAACTCAACTTACCCAAGATCTGAAATTTCCTCATAGATATTCTCCTCGGTTCCATAACGTGTTACGTACGTGTGCCTCTTTTGTGGATTCATCTCCCTCGTCACGTAATGATTCGATTGATAATGATTTTGTTGATAAATTCGCCTTTGATTATTATCGGTTGTGTAAGAATTGGCAATGTCCAGGGAAAATGGATTCGACACGTTACGATAGACATCAATGTTGTCGATAGTTTGGTGAGCGAACGGATTCGTTGACTCCATGGGGTATGAAGAATTATTAATTGCACTTGTACTTGGTTCATAATAAGCGTATGAATAGTCTTGATATTGTCGTAGACGTGTACCACTTGGTAAGGTTGGGATCATTGACATATTATTACCACAGGAATTATCAACGAGAATATTGGAGCAATTATTCGAATGATTATTGTGAGGTGGTGGATACGTTGGTGGTGGTGGAAATTCCAGATTTACTCGACGTGGAATTGTCCCTAAATTTGCACCTGCCGACATTTCTAAGGCCACTGGCTCAGCACCTGCCTCGACCGATATTGTTGCCATCTTTTTCTCTCTCTTTCATCCCTCGACGATAGAAGAACCCTCGTAAACTTCTTCCTCTCTCTCCATTCTCACTGGAAAGAAAAAAAAAACCAACTCAAAACTTTTTAATCTCTGAATAATTATTCTCTTAAATCCTAAAGAGGGTAACTTTTCGACAAATTGTCCGATTTTTTGGGTTTTCTCTTTCAAATTAAGCCTAAAACATAGTCCAAAAAAGGTTCATATTTTTTTAATACAAAATACTTTCGATAAACGCTTCTAATTTTCCAATATTTTTAAATCCGTACATTAAAGATGTTATCTGTTAAAAAAGATGTGTTTTTCTCAAAACAGATCCCAAGATTAAATACGTTTGTCACACTAAAGTAAATATTTAGGTTCACAAAGAACCCTATTAAATATGATTAATGCCATAGAAAACATTTTATGTCACACACTCCATTGTTAAACCTCCCATTAAATTCATCGCATCATTTTTTTAAAGAAGTTATAATCAAACAATTAGAATAATTACAACAAAAACTTGTCAAAAAAAAAAATCCAATTAAAGTACGTCCAAAAGTAGGTTAAGAAAGAAAAGGAATTTTTCGAGATACATAAAAGAAGATTAAACGACTCTCACCTATATGTCAATAAATTATCACTTTATAATATCGAATGACAATAATTAAATCGTTTCGAATAATTTTGATTTTATCATTAATAAATATTCGAGTAACAAGTTGAAAATTGTGTGTGTGTGTGTGTGTATTACGAGAGGTGCGCGCTTTGATAATAATTTCTCTCCACACATTGCAATTGCGCAACTCTCGCGCTCTCGCTTATCAATTCCAATCAAATGTCATATTATAAAAAGAATATTTTAAAGAAAAAAAAAGAACCAGTTCTCTAAATCAACTTCCATTTGTGTATTTTATTACAACACGCATTGATTTTCTTATTACGTGTGTAATATAAAGTAGAACGGAAAAATTAAATTCCTAAACAATTTATTGTTTAAAAAAAAACACGTGAGAATCTCAATCTCTTTGTACAAAATTAAACGATTGTAATTTAACCTTCTACTTTCTAATTTTTTTTTTTTTTGCATAAACGAATTTAACTCTATACTTATGCAAAATTATAATCTTATTAATTAAATTTCCCCCACTCTGAGGTCTGGAAAAATCCCCCTCCCCCTTTCTTGTGCTCGATATGACTGGAATAATTTATTTTTTATAAGTGAATAAAAAAAAATTCCATAGGTATTTTATTATCCAAAAAAAAATGTCTCAGGATTAATTTCAAAAGAATAAGGAAAATATGTTTTAAATTTTGAAAATGAAAGAAAGAAGTTGGTGGTTGTATCGTATCGCTTTCTTTGAAATCAGAATATCTCTCTTGTGAAGTGACTCACTTAAAGACACTGATTGTTTCATTTACTTTAAATGATCACTCATTGACTCGTATTATTTTAATACATCTGCGCTCTCGCCAAAGATCATTGTCCCAACAGGAAGTATTTCATTTTCCCACCAAACAAACTCCAAAGTTTCATTTCAATTTAATAACTATTAATAACGAGCCGTACGTAATAATGATAATGATAAGTACAATAATAATGAAAATAGTATTAATAATAAAAACAATAATAGTAATAATAATAATAATAATAATAATAATAAATATGTAAATAAATTAAAAAATAAATAGAAAAATAAAAAACTCGAAAATCTAACTTAAAATTTTATAATTTAAAACAAAAATAAAAACTAATAACTTAGAAATAAAAACAAATAGTAATAATAACAATATTAATAAAAATAGTATTAATAACGATTATAATAATAAAATCAACAAAAATAATAATAATAAAAATATAAATAAATTAAAAAATAAATAGAAAAACAAAAAACTCGAAAATGCAACTTAAAATTTTAATTTAAAAAAAATAAAAATTAATATCGTAGAAATAAAAGCAAGAATTTTATTATTTTTAAGATTTCAGTTCAATCAGTTGCCTTAAGTGACTCACTTCAAAAGAGAGATATTATGATTTTAAAAAAGCGATAGAGCTACCACGTTCTTTCTTTCATTTTAAAATACAAAAAAATTTGAAAATTAAAATTTTTTAAAACAATTACATTATTAATAATTGAAATAATAATAATAATTAACAATGAACAAAATCAATTTAATTTGTTTAGAACGAAAAATAAATTTTAAGATTTGAAAAAACCCGCATTAGAATTAATTGCTAGAGTTCTTCAAGTATAGAAATGAAACTCGTAATGTTTTACAAAATCAATAATAGATAAATTGGAAAATTAGAAATTTTAAATAAATAAAAAAAATAAAAAAAAATAAAACAATATTTAATTAAAAGTACTATATAAAATTATAATTTGTATCTAAACTTGCACTAAATAATGCAAACGAAGGTCTTTTAACTTATAGGGCGTAAAATTGCCACAATAAATGTCTTTTCAGTTTTCCAAAAGAACCCTTTTACTCAGTAGGTTTCAATATTATTGAAGCGTACTTCTCTCATCCCTTTATGTTTAGAATTTTCATAATGTATGAGAGAGGGCAGAAAAGGGTCCAGAAAATGCCTTTTACTTATTTCAAAATATTCTTTTTTTGGAAAATAAGTTTTTTTTCGTTGGAATAGTTACGTTTTTAATTTTCTCATATTTTCTAATTCTTTAATTTACGAGAATTTAATAATAACAATAATAGAAATAAAATAATAATTAAAAAAAAATAATAATAAAATAATAATTTAAACATAAAAAGTCATATAATTAATAGAACAAAATTCATCTTCAGTTAAAAAAATAAATTTGTATTTAAATAAAATAAAATTCTTATCACTTTATTAATAATAATAATAATAATAATAATAATAATAATAATAATAATAATAATAATAATAATAAAAATAATAATAAAATAATAATTTAAAAACAAAAATAATTTAAGCATAAAAAATCATACGATTAATAAAAAAAATTCATCTTCATTTAAAAAAAAATTTTTATTTAAATAAAATAAAATTCTTATCACTTTGTTTTTATTTTAAGCCATCTCCTATCAATGATAATAAATTCTTTAAATGACCCTATTTTCTTTTTCTTTCTTCGTTTTTCTTTATCTATTTCTTCTTCTTCTTCTTCTCCTTTTTCTCCTTCTTCGTCCTCTTGTCACCAAACAATTAGTCCAAAATAATATCAGTGATTATATTCCTAAACATACAGACAAACGTATCACATTTTTTTTCCAAAAATTTTTTCCCTTCTTTCTCTGTCACTAAATTTAAAACTTATATAAATTTCTTTTTCTAAAAATCCGAAAAGTCATAGAATTAAATTGATGAAAGAAAAAGAAAAAAAAAATATTGAAATCGTTTAAATTCACATTTAAATTACAAATTCTTTTCTACCACACAATGTATGATGATGTATACCATGTGTATATGTATATAAATGATTCTGATTGTAATCTTGAATTAATTATCACTATAAGTATATAATGAATTTATGAAAGTAAGCCAGGAAGTATTTAATTTTTGCGATAATAAATGCACACACACACACACGCGAGATATATACTTAATTACTTATTTCATTAAATTAAATTAAATTAGTAAATCATTATATTCAATTAGACGAAAAATTATTTTTTAATGATTTATTATAACTGTTTTGTGACCGCGGAAAAGAAGTGTAAAAAAATATTAATATTATATGAAAAAGTAGATAAAAATAAATTATTTATATTAATAATTTTAATTGCTTTTAAATCGTTATTATAATTTATGATAAAAAATATGATGAAATATAATAAAATATATTTTATAATAGGTATTATGTTATATTATATAGATGCTAAAAAAGTAAACTAATATTTATAATTACCATAATTTTTTTCATAATTTTTAGTAACAATTCGAGATAGTTATAAATTAATCAAACAAAAGCTCTTTACTTTAAAAATTTTTAATATTAATTAAATTTAAGTCGTAAATTTTACTAAAAAAAATTAGTAGAAATTTCTATTTTTGCAACATTAACTAATATTACTAATATTTACTAATATTTATACTAATTAAGTCGTAAATTTTACTAATATTACTAATATTTACTAATATTACTAATATTTACTAATATTACTAATATTTAGTAATATTATTAATATTTAGAAATAATTATAAATTATTACTTGAATTACTAAATTTCACTAATAAATAGTAATTTTTATAAACTTATTAGTAAAATTTACTAATTTACTAATTTAAAAATTCAAGTTTAGAAAGCAATTAATAATAATTATAAAAAAAACTTTTTATAGTATTTTTTAATTTTTAATAATAATTCGAAACAATTATAAATTAACAATAATAATTTATCTCCAAATTTGAATAAGTAAATTTTAATAAAAAATGAGTAGCAACTAACTAACTAACTAACTAACTAACTAACTAACATTTCATTATTATTATTTATTATTAAAATTTGCTAATATTTATTATTAAAATTTATTAATATTTACTAATAATTAATTTATATATTAGTAATTATTATTATTATTTATGTTAATTTATATATAAATAAATATTATTATTATTTACGTTAATTTAAAATTTATAAAATTACTCTCTAAGTTTTTTATGTAAACAAAAAGGAGACAATTTATCATTTTATTTGTCTAATTTTCAATAATAATTGAAAATAATTATAAATTATTATTATTGTTATTATTATTATGATTATTAATATTATTATTATTATTATTATTATTATTATTATTAATTGGTCTTTAAACTTGAATTAGTAATTTTTACTAATAAGTTTATAGAAATTACTATATATTAGTGAAATTAACTAATTTAAGTTTAGAGGGCAATTATTATTAATAATTTATAATTATTCATAATTATTATTGAAAATTATAAATAGTTTACTTTTTGTTTACTTTAAAAACTTTAAGAGTAATTTTATAAATTTTAAATTAACATAAATAATAATTATAATTATTAATATTTAAATTAACATAAATAATAATATTTACTAATATATGAATTAATTATTAGTAAATATTAATAAATTTCAATAATAAATATTGTCAATTTTATTTCAAATTTGACAAAAATTAAGGTCCTAAAAACATTCTAAGTTAATAATAAATATTAGCACATTTTCATGATAAATAATAATAATGAAATGTTAGTTAGTTAGTTGTTACTAATTTTTTATTAAAATTTACTAATTCAAATTTGGAGATAAATTATTATTGTTAATTTAAAAATACTATAAAGTTTTATTTGTACTATATTTTTATAGTATTATATTATTATTATTATTACTATTATTATTATTATTATTATTATTATTATTATTATTATTATTATTATATTATATTAATTCATATTTATTTATTTCACAAAATAATATTTTAGTTAATATTATATTAATTCATAATTACTTATTTTTCAAAATAATGTTTTAATTAATATTATATTAATTCTAAATTTCTTATTTTAAAAAACTAATAATTAAATATTAATTATTAATTTCAATAGGTATTAATAATAAATAAAGAAAAAAACAAAAAATAGTTTTAAAAAATGTTTATCTCGCAACAAACATTGAAAGACATAACCTCCAAATACTTGAAATCCTTAAAAGACGGAAGAGATTTGATACAGTAAAAGGAGAGAACGTAATATTCCCGAAAATAATGAATGTTTAGTGACGGGGGGGAGAGAAAATTTTTTACGGAAAATAACAATTTGTCGAAGTAGAGAAATTGAGAAGAGGACCAAGCGTGAAAAATACGAGAATACAGGTGTAACGGTATTCTCAATTTAGGAAAAAAAAGGAGGAAAAGGAAAAAAAAATGTTTCAGGAACTCACCTTTTTTTTTTTTTATTCGCCCATTTAGAGAAAAATTTCAAGGTAACATCGAGCACTCCAGCTGTTTGTCGTCTTCTTTTGATAGAAAAAAAAACACGAATTCCTATTTTGAAAACCTTTTTTCTTCTTCTTCTGGAAATTATATATCCCTTCAACGTTCGCAATGAGGCAATTCAATTCTCTTCCGTCGTTTTCTGTAATTTAACACCACAAAGGGATTTTAATCCTTTCGATATTTTGTATTCATTCACATGTTTACACTTTTTTCCCCTTCAATATTCACGCGTCCGATAAACACTCACATGTTATAAAAGTTTGTGACAGTTTTTCAGTTTTTTTCTATCCAAAAATTATATTTTTTTGTCACATTTTCTTTTTTACGTTACTAATTAAATTTACACACAGTCACAGAGAGAGAGAGAGAGAGAGAGAGAGAGAGGGTTAACTTTTTTCCGATCGAGAATCGATTTTTTCTAACCTTAAAAAATGGGAATTTAGTTTTCGTATGAGAGAGAAATTATTATTTCAATTTCCGGCGAATGGTTGGGGGGTTTTTTTAAAGACGCGAACAGAGGAGAAGAAGAAGAAGATTGGAAATAAGGAACGTGTATGAGTCGCAGGTTGAAACTTGCTACTTGGCTTTCTCGATATATAAAACAAATTCTTCTCTCTCGCTGTATTCTAAGACACTGACACAGGAGAAACGGGGAGGAGAATTCTACAGACAGATTTTTTTTTTCATTTTTTAAGAATAGGGGGAAAAAAATTAATATACAAATATAGACGGGGTTTTAATTTCACACAATACACACGCGCACTTGTTTCTTCTTTCTCTTTCGTTTTTTGAAATTAAAAAAACCACGCACTACCAACTGGCGGCCAATTTGTGAAACCCCACTTTATCCGCGCGTTAAATAGTTTTGCGTCCGCCCATTGTTGCGGGAATCATGAACGCGACGATACGAGGAGAGCAGCTTTGCACGCCCCCGACCGGTCAACGATGGGTCAACACGACGGGCCAGGCGCAAAGCAAAATCAGAGAGAAAGAAAGCCTTCTTGTCTTGTGTTGCTTCTTAGATGCTCAACTTAATACTGGTGGGAGATAAGGGAACATTGAGTGAAAGCCGGAGAAGGGGAACACACACAGTCAGACACACTGACGGAGGAAAATGTTCAACTATAAACAGAGACAATAGAAAACGAAAATATTAATTTGCTTTTTTTTTTGCAAACAATTATCACGTATTGTATTATTTTTTCCGTTGTTTAAAAAGTAAATAAACTTTCTTTGCTGGAAGATTTAAATGGCCGTAGTGATAAGGTAGAAATCTCCCTTGTCTAGTTTTTGATTACCTACCGTTGCGTCGCGTAGCGTCTCGAGCGAATGTTTACAGTCGATAATGTAGGAAATTATTATTTTAATTATTATTTTATTAAAACGATTAAAACTTAGTAAAAGTCGAATTTCCAGTAAATATTCTAATTAAAAAAAAAAATTTCGTAGGCAATGTTGATTTTAAAAAAATAAGCAACAATAAAACAAAAATTTATCAAAATAATTTTTTTTGATAATTTATTTTTATTTTCATTTTTACTAATTACCGACCGCTGACTGGAATTTTTTTCTCTTTCTCAGTATTTACCAACAGACACAATTTCGAGAAGGCGAGAGAGAGAAACACGAAATATATCCATCTTTTTCTAACCCACGAATTCGTTAACGAAGCATTTTGATAATCATTCCCTAAAAAACATTATTTCCATAAATTTTACTTTAGTAGTAATTTTTTTTTTTAAATTAACATTACACAGGAAGTATTTATTTCGAAATGCAATATTTACTGGAAATTCGAAATTTAATTATATTTATCATAGGAGTGAATCGACAGTCTTTTCTCATGCAATATTTCCTCCCCCCCCCCTCCAAAAACCCACAAAGAGGCAAATTTTTTTTTAGAAAAGTGGAAGTACCCCCCCCCTCTCCCTAAGTATTTTTTTAGGTTTTGAAAAACTTTTTTTAACTTAAAGAAAAGTTCAAAAATTACGAAAGGGAATTTTTTGGGAAAATTCCCCCCTCTCTTTAGGTAAAAAATGTTACATATGTTAGCGTAATTTTTTGCCCCCCCCCCAACCCACAACTCGTTCTTTAAATCCTCGTGTTTGTGAATGATCCCCTAAAGTTACTAGAGAAAAAATAAGATTTTAAACGTACCTTTTAAGGCCTTTTTGCACAGAACTAAAAAAATTGATTTTTTTTAAAAAAAGAGGGGGTAGAGATGGAAAAATAATTTTTGTTTTGCATATTTTCGACATGGGAGTCGTTTTCAATGTAAATTTGCCAGCCGAATACGATTCCGGGTTCTAAAATTGCCTAAAACTTCGAAATTTTGAGAAAAGTGGGGGTAGAGAGTGAAAAAAAATTTTGTATTCGTTATTTTTGACATGATAGTCGTTTTTATGGTAATTTTGTCCGTTGAATACGGTCCTGGGTTCTAAAATTGTCTCAGTCTTGAAAATTTTGAAAAAGAGGGGGTAGGGTTAAAAAAATTTGTTTTTTTTTTGTTATTTTCGACATGGGAGTCGTTTCCAATATAAATTTGCGCGCTGAATACGATACCAAGTTCGAAAATTGTCAATAACTTCAAAATTTTGAGAAAAGTGGGGGTAGGGACTAAAAAAATTTTTTTTGTATTCTATTTTTTGACATGGTAGTCATTTCCAATTTAACTTTGCCCGCTGAATACGATTTCGGGTTCCAATATTTTTTAGAACTTCAAAATTTTGAGAAAAGTGGGGAGAGGGACCAAAAAAATTTATGCTTTTGTTATTTTTGACATGGGAGTCGTTTGTAATGTATTTTTCCCCGGTGAATACGATTACAGGTTGTAAAATTGTCTCATGCATGAAAATTTTGAGAAAAGTGGGGGTAGGGACGAAAAAAAGTTTCTATTTTTATTATTTTTGACATGGGAGTCATTTTCAATGTATTTTTACCCGCTGAATACGATCCCGGCTTCCAAAATTGTCCATAATTTCAGAATTTCGAAAAAAGTGGGGGTAGGGACCGACAAAATTTGTTTTTTCCTTATTTTCGATATGGGAGTCGTTTCCAATGTAATTTACCCCGCTGAATACGATCCCGGCTTCTAAAATTGTCCATAATTTCAGAATTTTGAAAAAAGTGGGGGTAGGGATCAATAAAATTGGTTTTTTCCTAATTTTCGACATGGGAGTCGTTTCCAATGTAATTTACCCCGCTGAATACGATTCCGGTTTCCGAAATTGGCTCAAGCATCCAAATTTTGAGAAAATTGGGGGTAGAACGAAGAAAATTTGTTTTTTCCTTATTTACGACATGGGAATCGTTTCCAATGTAAATTACCCCGCTGATTACGATACCAAGTTCGAAAATTGTTAGGAACGTCAGAATTTCGAAAAAAGTGGGGGTAAAAGACATAAAAATTTTTTTCTTTCCTATTTTCGACATGGTAGTCGTTTCCTACATTATTTTCTCTCCTGAATACGATTTCAGCTTCTAAATTTGTTTATCAATTCAGGATTTCGAGAAAAGTGAACTTTACAACCGAAAAAATAGTTTTTAATCGCCTTTTTCCACTTTTTTTTTTGAAAATTTTGACTTGTTACGGATGTTTAAAAGTCGAGTTTTTGCCCTTCAGGGGACAAAAATACATATTTAAATTATTGACTCCAATATCAAAAATACTTTTAAAAAATGCTATTCTCAGACCTCTGCGTAATCTAAACGGATTTTTATAAATTTAACGACATTCGAGGAAGATAATTTTCTTATTAAACTTGCTTACTCTTTTATGTTATAGAGATAAATATTTTTGGCTATGAATTGCAATATTGTGGTAAAACAAGAAACAATTGTGTATTATTGGTTAAATTTTATTTTTAATGTCACTTATTAAGTACTGTTGGTCTAATAGATTTGTGACAAATGTCAAGTTTTTTTGTTCACTATTTTTATTTATATATAGTGGTGGTGTTGGCATTTTTAGGCGACATTTTTTTTTCTTTCTGAACTTTCACAATACGTGCGGTTTTTATTTAAAGAAAAGAGCAGCAAAATGGCCGGGAAATTATTTTTAAAATTTTTTGGTATTCTTCTCTTTATTCTTTTGGGTATTTTGAACTATATTAAAGAATATAATGGTGAAAATAGTGGAAATAGTAAAAATCGAGATGATGTTGCGACGCCTCGTTTTCTTGCTACGACCATTTGGAAAATTCAAGGACAGTCAATAACGACAAGAATACAACAAAAAACAACAACAACAACAACGACGACGACGACAACAAAAATACAACTAAAAACTACAACAACCACAGAAATACATCCAAGAACTACAACAACAACAAAAATACAACCAAAAAGTACAACAACAACAAAAATACAACCAGAAACTACAACAAGAATACATCCAACAACAACAACAGCAAAAACAACACAATTGCAATACAACAAACCGAGTGAAAAAAATATAATTCAAAATAATTTTGAAAATAACTTAAAAACAGTTAATTACATGCATCCTAGAGATAAACAATTCAAACAAGATTTGAAAATTGCCATTAAATATGTTGACATCATTTTAAATGCCTACAATTGCAATTTCATGGAAACAAATCATTTAATAAAGCAAAAAACAAACGATTTTAAGAAAGTCTTTGACATCATCACTGCCGCTGCGGAAAATAATTACATATTTCACACTCTTCCTGATTATACCGTTGATTTTAATTTAATTCAAAATGCAACTAGAGCAATCAATAAAATGATGCCACATGCATGTGAAATACAACACACGCCAAAAAATAAAGAAATATTTGAAAATATTTTTCAAATACTAAACTTATATTACTTAAATTTTCCACAGCAAGTTGATAGCAAAAAATATTGCAAGTGCTACGTTCAAAGTCTATTGCAATTCAAATCATTAAATAATGTTATCAAAAATTTCGATTTTAAAAAGTGGAATAGAGGCAGAAGTTTTGTAACAAATGAGACGACAATTCATTTGGGAAAAATAAACGAATGTCTTCAATTAAGGGTAAATTTTTGAATAATAATAGTTTTTAAATAATTATATCTTTATAATAATAATAATAATATTTTTGAAATAATATTTTTTTAATCCTTACATTTGTTGAATAATAATATTTTTGAAATAAAATTATATTTTTTTAATTATTACATTTTTTGAATAATTATAGTTTTAAAATAATTATATTTTTTTAAATCATTACATTTGTTGAATAATAATATTTTTGAATTAAAATTATATTTTTTTAATCATTACATTTTTTGAATAATTACAGTTTTAAAATAATTATATTTTTACAGTAATAAAAATATTTTTTAATAATTATATTTTTTTAATCATTACATTTTTTAAATTATTATATTTTTATAATAATTATATTTTTTTAATAATTATATTTTTTGTAGTAATAATAATTTTTACATCAGATTATAAAAAGTCAAATATTATATTAGCAATAATGACAATTCCTGAGAAGAATTTTATTATTTATTTTTAAAAAACATTAACTTTCTCAACGAATTATATTAAATTTTTAAAAAATAATTTAATTTTAGAGAAAAAAATTTTATTATTAATAAAAATAAATAAAATTCTTATCAGAAAAAAGTTATTATCAATAAAAATAATTGAATTTATGTAAAAAAAATTGTTATCGATGGAAATAATTGAATTATTAGACAAAATTTTTTATTAAAATTGTTAAAAATAATTGAATTTCTGAAAAGATATTTATTATTTTTAAAAATAATTAAACGTTTCTCTAAAACATTTATTTTTGTCAAAAATAATTGAATTTTTGAGAAAAATTTTATTATTTATGAACAAAATTTTAATTCTTATCAGAAAAAAGTTATTATCAATAAAAATAATTGAATTTTTGAGAAAGAATTTCATTATTTATAAAAATAATTGAATTTCTGTACAAAAAAAATTTCGTTATTTATGAAAATAATTTAATTTTAACAAAAAAAAATTTTTTTTTTGAAATTGATAAAAAATAAATTGAATTATTGTGAAAAACTTTATAAAAATGTTTAAAAAGAACTGAATTTTCGTAAAAAGTTTTATTAGAAATATTTAAAGTAATTGAATTTCTGAAAAGATATTTATAATTATTAAAAATAATTGAACGTTTTTCTAAAAAAATTTCTTATTTTTTAAAACTAATTGAACTTTTGAGAAAAATTGTATTATTTAAAAAATAATTGAATTTCAGAGAAAAAAAATATTATTTATAAAAATAATTGAATTTCAGTAAAAAAAATTGTTATTTATGAAAATAATTGAATTTTAATTTTTAACACAACAAATTTTCTATAAAATTGTTAAAAATAATTGATTTTTTGAAAAAAATTGTATTATTTAAAAAATAATTGAATTTCTGAGAAAAAGAATTTATAATTTATAAAAGTAATTGAACTTTAGTTTCGAATTTAATAAAAACTTTTTATAATAATTAAACTTAAAAAAAATATTATTATTTATTAAAAGAATTGATTTTTAAAATGTTGCATTTTTTTAAAAATAATTCAATATTTGAAAAAATTGTTATTTTCAAAAATAATTGAATTTCTGGGAGAAATTTTTATTATTAAAAAAAATTGTCAATTAAAATTTTTTAAAATAATTGAATTTTTGTAAATACATTAATTATTTATGAAAATAATTGAATTTTAGCTTCCATTTTATTTAAAATATTAAAAAATAATTAAATTTTTGTGAAAACTTTTAGTATTCATAAAAAAAAGCATTAAATTATTGTAAAAAATTTTAATTAAATGTTTAAAAAAAATTCAATTACTGTGAAAAAATATATTATTTATAAAAAAAATTGAATTTTAGCTTTGAATTTTTTAAAAACATTTAAAAATAATTGAATTCCTGAAAGGAAATATATTAATTTTATTTATTATTAAAAATTTAGTTGAATTTTTCTGTAAAAAATTTATGATTTGTAAAAATAATTGAATTTTAAAGAAAAATTTTATTATTTACGAAAATAATTGAATTCTTGTTAAAAAAAATGTTATTATTTATAAAAAATTGAATTTTGAAACAATATTTTTATTATTTATGAAAATAATTGAATTCGAAAAAATTTTTTTAAGAATAATTGACTTTTTTTAAATACTTTTAATATTTAACAAAATAATTGAATTTCAGCTTCGAATTTAAATAAATTTTTTTAAAAAACTGTTTAATTTTTATAAAAACTTATATTTTTGAAAGAAAAGAATTGTATTATTACAGAAAAAATTTTATTAAAACGTTTCAAAAGAATTGAACATGTATTAATTTATTATTCAGTAAACAAAATTTGTTGTTTATAATAGTAATTGAATTATTGAGAAAAATTTTTATTCAATTTAAAAAACATTGTGATTAACAATTAAAAACGAGCAATGAATTTTATTTTTTTATTAAAAGTAGTTCGTTTTTTCGTCACGAATTTTATTATCATTATTTTTAAAAAAATAATTGAATTCTTAAGAAAAATGTTATTAAAAAAAAAAAAAAAAAAAAAATCTTGTCAGTTATAATGTTAAAAATGATTTTTTTTCAGTCATTGAAAGACAATCAAGAAAGCAGAAATTACAGAAGCAATGTCAACACAAATTTAAATCGCCTCCACGAAATAGATAGAAAATTCATTAACCGTCTCGAAATTTTCACTCAATATTTTAACAAGATTATAAAAAATTACGAATGCAGTGAAAATTTCGAAACATACAACAACAATAATAACAATTTTTATCTTAAGCGAATGATTTTGTACATTTCTGAAAGTGCGAGAGAAAATTATTATCATCACATAAAGCAGACTGCCGATTTGGGTAAAATTCCAAATATTACTAATGATGAATTATTAAAATTTATGCCAAGAGAATGTGAAAAACAATTGTCAAGTGATCGAGAAATATTTCAACAACTTCATCAATTATTAAAAATACATTTTGAAAATTATCCAAGGCAATTTATTAACAATTACGAATACAACGAGTGCTATAAAAATAATCTTAAAGATTTATTAAATATAGAGAATATATTTAAAAACATTTATTTTAGAAACACTTCTGAAATTGACAGAGTGGCATTAAATCGTGAATTGTTGAAAAAAATTGCTTCCGCCATGAAATGTGTTGAAATGTTAAATTAAAATGTAAAATTTATGTAAAATTAAAATGTAAAATTAATGTAAAATAAAAATATGAAATTAATGTAAAATAAAAATATGAAATTAATGAAAAATAAAAGGTAAAATTAATGTAAAATTAATGTAAAATTAATGTTAAATTAATGTAAATTTAATGTAAAATTAAAATGTAAAATTAATGAAAAAATAAAATGTAAAATTAATGAAAAATAAAAGGTAAAATTAAAATGTAAAATTAATGTAAAATTAATGTAAAATTAATGTAAAATCAATGTAAATTTAATGTAAAATTAATGTAAAATTAATGTAAAATTAAAATGTAAAATTAATGAAAAAATAAAATGTAAAATTAATGAAAAAGTAAAATGTAAAATTAATAATAATAAAATTTTTATCAAAAATTCAATTATTTAAAAAAAATAATCAAATTCATTTCAGAAATTCAATTATTATTATTAAAATAATACAAATTTTTTTTTAGAAATTCAATAATTTAAAAAAAATAAAAATAGTTAATTTCAGAAATTTAATTATTTTTAAAGCAATACAATATTTCTTAAAAATTCAATTATTTTTATAAATAACAACCATTTTAGAAAAATATTCCATTATTTTTAGAAATATTATAAAATTCTTTTCAGAAATTGAATTATTTTGAAAATAATACAATTTTTTTCAAAAGTTTAATTATTCTTATACAATGTTTCACAAAAAATTCAATTATTTTAAAAAATAAGAATTTTTTTCTAAAATTCAATTATTTTTTTAAAGTTTTCATCAAATTCGAAACTAAAATTCAATTATTTTCATAAATAATAAATTTTTTCTCAGAAATTCAATTATTTTCAAAATAATACAATTTTTCGCAAAAATTCCATTATTTTTGTCAATTTTAATGAAAAGTTTTTGTATTAAAATTCAATTATTTTCACAAATAACAAATTTTTTTTGAAATTAAATTCTTTTAATGATGAATCATTTTTTTTTAATTCAATTATTTCAAAAAGTTTTATCAAATTCGAAACTAAAATTCCATTATTTTCATAAATAACAAATTTTTTCTCATAAATTCAATTTTTTTTAAGGGAATTTGAACCTTTATGACGTCACAGCATTAAAATATATGCTTTGCATCAATTGTGACGTCATAATGGTTCAAATGCCCTTAAATAATACAATTTTTTCTTAAAAATTTAATTACTTTTAAAAATAATACAATCATTTTTAGAAATTCAATTATTTTAAATATTTTTAATAAAATTTTTCAAGTAAATTCAATTTCTTTTTAAACGTTTTATTAAAATTTTTCTTCTTAAAATTCAATTATTTTCATAAATAACAAATTCTTTTACAGAATTTCAATTATTTTGATAAATTTATAAATTTTTTTACTTGTATTCAATTATTTTAAAAATAAAATTCTTCTGAGGAATTAAATTATTTTTAATAATTTTAATAAAATATTTTTTCTCAGAAATTCAATTATTTTAAAATGTTTTTATCAAAATCGAAACTAAAATTCAATTATTTTCATAAATAATAAATTTTTTCTCATAAATTCAATTATTTTAAAATGTTTTTATCAAATTCGAAACTAAAATTCAATTATTTTCATAAATAACAAATTTTTTCTCAAAAATTCAATTATTTTCATAAATAACAAATTTTTTCTCAAAAATTCAATTATTTTAAAATGTTTTTATCAAAATCGAAACTAAAATTCAATTATTTTTATAAATAATAAATTTTTTCTCATAAATTCAATTATTTTTTGTAAATAATAAAATTTTTCTTGAAAAATCAATTATTTTTATTCATAATAACGTTTTTTGCTGACAAGAATTTAAATTATTCATATAAATAATAAATTATTACATATAGAGAACAGAAAAAATATAAACAAAAAAAAATAATTTTTCAATATTTTCAATCAAAATCATGAAAAAAACACACGTTGAATTTTTTTTCTCCCCACAAAACGTTAGATTGTCAATCTGCTTATAATAAAATTTATTATCAACAAGAAAAGAGCAGTAAAATTTTATTACCTTTGAAAAAAAATAAATTCCGAAAAAAATTGCCTTTTTCTATAAATTCTGACAACTATTTTATTTTTCTATCAATTTCCAAGTGTGTCTTTTTATTTATTCCAAAAAAAATTTTTTTTTGAATAAAAAGAAAAATGCTTAACAAAATTACAATTCAATTTTTTGGCACCATGCTCTTGTTATTTGTGGGAATCTCTCATTATTATAAATATAAAGAAAATGATTATGTGAAAAATTCATTGACAAAAAACGAGAAAAATAAAACTCATATTGAAGCAACTCCTGAAAAGGAAAAAAACGTTTTCAATTCACAAACACTTAAGGAACATCAAACGGAGGTAAATATTATGAATTCAATATCAATCGAACAATATATATTCAAAAATTTGTTAAATTGTATTCAATTCGTAATTTAGTGTTGAATTTTTTTTTTTTTTTTTTTTTTTTTTTTTTTTTTTTTTTTTTTTTAATATTGAATATTGATTTGGGTCTAATTTTCACAGATTGAGACAGGAAATACATTCAAGAATACAACCAAAGCAAGAACTAAAGGAGACATGTTGCAAAATACTTGGGACACATTTAAAAAAAAAGGAAGTAAAGTCTACAATTTTTTTAGTAAAAAATATGCAATAATCAGTGAAAAATTCGATTTTCTATAAAATTTGAAAAACAGTTATAAAAAAGAGAAGAAAAAATAAAAGAGTGAAAGTAATTTCTCTAATGTTTTAAAGCAGTAAAAATGTCTATTGAATTTCCCCCCCCCCCCTTCAGAAAATGCTCCATTCCTGTTTTTAATTTTTTTCCTTTTAATACAAAAAAAACAAATAAACAGTTTTAAAAAAATTGGCCATTAATGAAGTAAATAAATAAAAAAGAAAATAAAAACTGATTATTAATCGAAGTGCCATCTTGCGGTGACCTTGACGTTCGCAGGTGGAGAGTAGAAAAAAAAGAAATAAAATAATTTCTCCAACATTTTAAAGCAGTAAAAAAATGTTTCTATTGGAATTTTTCTCTATTTTCTCAAAACAAATATTTTTTTTACATTGTAAATCGACTTGTAGGAAAATTGATTAAAAACACGAATCAACAGTAAAATTTTAATGCCCTTCTAGAATAGAGAAAAAATTTTGCCTTTGTTTTTTAATTGTCAACAATTTTTCCAAACAATTCCCAAGTGTCTTTTAGTAAAGAATATTTCAAAAAAAAAAATTTTTTTGTTTTTAAAAAAAGAAAAATGGTTGGCAAATTTACCCTCCAATTAGTTGGCAGCACTCTTTTGATATTGCTGGGAATATTTAATTTTTATAAATTTGGTGATTTGGAGGAGCATAAAAATGAAAAATCAATTATTCGTCCACCACCAATCGTCCAGAAAAATTCGAGAGAAAAATTGGCTCCTAAAAACCCGGCAGAAGATCAGAACAAGGTAAATTTGACGGAATAATTTTTTTGAATAATTAAATTAAAGAATTTTTTTTTTTTTTTTTTTTTTTTTTAAATAAAATACAAATACTTAATTGTGTAAAATTCTTTTCTAGCCTCGGCGAAAAGTAATATTCTATAAAAAACAATCAGCATCTGTATTCGACAATGTGAAGGATAAATTGAAAATTTACTGGAAAAATGCTGCGGACTTTAGTGAAGAAAAATATTTAGAAATCATAAATTATTTAAATAAACAATTTGAATATTTAAAAAAAAGGTTTGAAAATATCAAGAAAACATGGAATTCTATAAAAGTTTGAAAAAATTAAAAAAAAAAATTTTTAAGTTGATTTCGAATGTTTTAAATTGTTTTAAATTAGAATTTTAAGGTTATGTCTGTTTTTGCGTACACTATACAAATTTCGAGCGTTTTACTGGCTTTGTATTTTGGAAAAATTGTAAACTTCGTTAAAAAAAATTATGTTTCTACAATTTATGAAATTATTTACAAAAACTTTTATATGCAAAAAAATAATATTCGTTCAATAAAGTGTAAAAAAATTTAAATTTCTATTTTATTTTTTTCATTTTCCAAATGTGTTTCATCTACCCTCTTAATGACGATTTTATTAATTTTTTTCACACCAAATAAAATATTCTCTTTTGGAAATTTAATTATTTTTAAAAATTGGTTATAAAATTCATTCAAAAAATTCAAATTATTTTCAAAACTGTATTTGTTTTTTTTCAATAAATTATAAAATTTAATTACATTTTTTTTATCAAATTCTAAACTAAAATTCAATTATATTTTTGTAAATAACAAAAATTTGTCTCGCAGACATTCAATTATTTTACGAATAATAAAATTTTTCTGTCAGAAATTCAATTATTTGACAACATTTTAATACAAATGTTTTTAAACAATAATTCAATTATTTTTTATAAATAATAAAAGTTTTCACAAAAATTCAATTATTTTAAAAATTTTTCAACAAATTCGAAACTAAAATTCAATTATTTTCGTAAATAACAAAATTTTTTTTGAGAAATTCAATTACTTTTTAAAAGTTTTTATCAAATTTTAGATTAAAATTAATTGATTTTTGTAAATAATACAATTTTTCTTAAAAATTCAATTATTTTATAAATGATACAATTTTTCTTAAAAATTCAATTATTTTATAAATAATACAATTTTTCGCAAAAATTCAACTATTTTAATAAATATTAAATTTTATTTCAAAAATTCAATTATTAATAAATATTAAATTTTATTTCAAAAATTCAATTATTAATAAATGTTGTTATAAAAATTCGAAACTAAAATTCAATTATTTTCATAAATAATAAAATTTCTTCTTAAAAATTCAATTAATTTCATAAATAATAAAATTTCATCTCAAAAATTTAATTATTTTTATAAATATTATATTTTTTTAAATTGAATTATATTAATAAATAACAATTCTTTTTAAAATTCAATCATTTATAAAATTTTTTTTATCAAATTTAAAACTAAAATTCAATTATTTTCATAAATAATAATTTTTTTCCCCGAAATTCTTTGAAATACTAAACATTTTTGTAAATTATAAATTTTTTTAAAGAAATTCAATTATTTTTAAAACTAAAAAAATTCTTCTTAAAAATTCAATTATTTTCATAAATAATATTTTTCTGAAAAATTCAATTATTTTTATAATTAATAAAAATTTTTCTCAGAAATTCAATTATTTTAATAAATATTAAATTAATTTTTGTTTAAATTCAATTATTAATAAATGTTGTTATTAAATTCGGAACTAAAATTTAATTATTTTCATAAATAACATTTTTCCCCTAAAATTATTAGAAATATAAAATATTTTTATAAATAATAACATTTTTTACAGGAATTCAATTATTTTTAAAAATAACAAAATTCTTCTAAAAAATTCAATTATTTTAATAAATAATATATTTTTTAAAATTCGTTTACTGTAATAAATAGTAAATTTTTTTTAAATTTAATTATTTTTATTAATAATAGTATATTTTGTCAAGAATTCAATTATTTTTAAAAATAATAATATTCTTCTCCGGAATTTAATTAGTTTCATAATTCATAAAATTCTTCTCAGGAATACAATTATTTTCTGGAAATTTTTATAAAATTCTTTTCAATTATTCAGTTATTTAAAAAAAACAATAAAATTAATCGCAGGATTTTAATTATTTTTTATAAAATTTCACTGGAATTGATGAAAAATATGTAATAACAAAAATTGCACAAAAATTCAATTATTAAAAACTTTTTTCAATATAATTCTTCGTAATAATTGAATTAATTTTCCAAATAATAAATTTTTTTATGAATTGAATATTATTTTTATAAATAATAAATTTATTTAAACAATAATATTTAATATTTTAAATAATTGAATAATTTTACAAATTAAAGAAATTCGTGTGAATAAATTTTAAAACAGAAATTTTTTTTGTTTGAGTAAAATATTTTCCCTTTAATTTTGAAAAATTAAAAAAACTTAAATTTCATTTTTTATTAAAATTTGCCATTAATTTTCAATTAAAATTTGCAATTAATTTAAAATTCAAATTTGTAATTAATTTTCCATTAAAATTTGCACTTAATTCAAAATATTTAAATTTTTTTCTCAAATTTTAAGGGCATTTGAACCATTATGACGTCACAATTGATGCAAAGCATATATTTTAATACTGTGACGTCATAAAGGTTCAAATTCCCTTAAAGCAGTAAAATACTTTTACAAATTTTTTTTCTCTCTTTCTCTTCTTAAAATAATTAAATATTTCCCAAAAAGAAAAACACGAACCAGCAGTAAAATTTTATTCCATTACTTATTTTATTGACTTTTTTTTATCATTTTTAGAAAATTTTTCTATTATTTGTTTCTGTTAAAAAAATAAAATAATAAAATAATAATAAATTAAAAATATATTGTATTATTATTTTTATTGTTTTATACTCACATGAGAAAAATTCCTGGGGAAAAGTTGGTAAATATTACATTGAAAGGTAGAATGAGGAGAAAAACGTGGTAGTAAATAAGAAAAAGTTAAGAAAACAGTAAATAAAGTAGAAAATAAAATTTAAAAAAATAACAAAATAGAATAAAAAAGAGAAAAAATAATTTAAGTAAATAAAAATGTAAACAAAATAAAGCAATAGAAAAGAAAAAAAACAAACTAAAAAAATAAATAAAAAAACAAAATAAAGCAAAAAAATTGAAATAAACCAAAACAAATAAATAAAAATAAACAAAACAAAATTAAAAAAAACAAATGTAATATAAAAGAAAAAACAAAATAAACAAAAATACAAAGTAAAAAAATGAATAAAACAACAAATATAATAAAGAAGAAAAAAACAAAATGAACAAAAAAAACAAAGTAAAAAAATGAATAAAAAAACAAAATAAAGCAAAAAATAAAAATTAAAATAAAAGGAAACAAATAAATAAACGAAAATAAACAAAACAAAATTTTAAAAAATAGAAAAAAAGAGAAGAAATAATATAAATAAATAAAAATGTAATTATAATAAAACAAAAAAAAAGAAATAACAAAATAGAGGAATAAAAGAAAAAAAACAAAGTAAATAAAGAAAATAAAATCAAACCAAAAAAGAAAAAAACAAAATAGAGCAAAAAAAAGAAAATAAAACAAAGTAAAAAAATAAACAAAAGAAAACAAAGTAAAAAAATAAGTAAAGAAAACAAAATAAAGCAAAAATAGAAAAAAAGCAAATAAATCAAAAAAATAAGTAAACAAAAATTAATAAAAAACAAAATAAAGCAAAAAAAAATCCAAAACAAATAAATAAAAAATAATAAACAAAAATAACAAAAATAAACAAAAAAAATAAAGAAAACAAATACAATAAAATAGAGAAAAAATAATTTAAGTAAATAAAAATGTAAACAAAATAAAGAAAAAAAAGAAAAAAACAAAATAGAGCAAAAAAAGAAAACAGAGTAAAAAAATAAATAAAGAAAACAATAGAAAGCAAAAAAAGAATAAAAAAAAGGAAAAAAAGAAAAAAGAAAATAAATAAACAAAAAAAAAAGAAAAAAAAGAGAGTAAAAAAATAAACAAAAGAAAACATAGTAAAAAAATAAAAAAAGAAAACTAAATAAAGCAAAAATTGAAAAAAACCAATTAAAGCAAAAAAAAAAAATAAGTAAAAAAAATGAATAAAAAAACAAAGTAAAGGAAAAAAAATCCAAAACAAATAAATTGAAAATAATAAACAATAGAAAAAAATAACAAAGAAAATAAAAAAAACCAATAGAATAAAATAGAGAAAAAATAATTTAAGTAAATAAAAATGTATACAAAATAAAGCAAAAAAAGAAAACAAAGTAGAAAATAAATAAAGAAAAAAAAACAAAATAAAAAAAAAGTAAATAAAGAAAACAAATAAAGCAAAAAAAAAAATAAAAAAGTAAAAAAATGAATAAAAAACAAAATAAAGCTAAAAATTAAAAAAAAATCAAAACAAATAAATAAATTAAACAATAGAAAAAAAACTAGAGCAAAAAAATAAGAAAAAAACAAAGTAAATAAATAATGAAAGAAAATAAAGTAAAGCAAAAAAAAGAGAAAAACAAAATAAAGAAAAAAATCAAAGTAAAAAATAAATAAATAAAGAAGACAAAGTAAAAGCAAATAAATAAAGAAAACAAAATAAAGAAAAAATTTTTTTAAAAACCAAAACATGTAAATAAAAAAAATAAACATTAGAAAAAAAATAAAATAAAACAAAAATATTAATTAAATTGAACAGAAAAAATTACAAAAATAAATAAATAAAATAAAAATAAAAAAATACATAAAAATAAATAAAGAAAGTAAAAATAAAAAAATACAAAAAAAATAAAGAAAGTAAAAATAGAAAAAAAAAAATAAATAAAATATTCATAAAAATAAAAAAAATACACAGGTTGAAAAATAATTTCGCAAATTCCGCTTTAATTTGTATAATATGTATATATTTATATATTTATATATATAATATAAAAACATAATATTTACAGACATGAATTGAAATTGGAAATCTCTTTTGTTTTTATTTATTTTTTTTTTAATCTTAACGACAGAACGAAATACGTAAAGAGTAGGTAATTATTTATTTATTATTATTATTATCGAAAAGCGCAATTTTACTGCAACATACAACGAACGCGTTGCACTAGACTCGTGCTTATTATTATTTTCTTTTCTTTTCATTTATTCATTTTTATTTCCCGCAAATTTAATTTGCCCATTTTTTATTTTTGAATCATTCTCCCAACAATTTACGTTTCACTCTCTTTCTCTCTCTTTCTCTCCCACTCTCTCACTTTTTTTTCTACTTTTTTATTAATATTTTTGTTTTCTCAATTTCCAATTCGAGCGCTAGTTAATTTTTTTTTCTCATTAAAAATATAAATATCAAGCACAAGCTACAATCTTTTCTTCTCATTTTGTTTTATTCTGTATTTTAAATTTCACATTACATGTTATTTTTCAAAAAAAAAAAAATTAATTTTCTCCATTCATTTCTATTCTCGAGGGGAAAAAAAATTATTTAAAAAAAATTACTTAATATTAGTGACTAAATTATTTACTTATTTTTTTTTTTTATTAATATTTTATTAATCTGCAATTAAATTATTTTTTTTGTTCTTGTTTTTGTTTTTATTTAATCTCAACTCTCACGTCAGTTTCTCTCCCTTTAAAAAAATAATAAAAAAAAAAAAAAAACGGAATCGAAATATTTTTTTATGGCGATTATTATATTGTTTTCGCATTTTTTTGTTGTTGATACAATTGTCATGCCTTAACTCTCTTTCTCTCCTTAATTTTTGTCTGGAAAATGTCTCTCTCTCTTTTTCATTTGTTGAAAAAAAAATTTCGGGAAATTCTTTCAAATACGTTTTGTCATAAAATTTTTTTTTTCTTCATTTACTGTACTGAAAGTCGATATGTTTTTTTTATAACGTATTTTTGAGAGATTCGATTCCCCCACACGAAAAAAAAGCGTTTTAATTTTTTTTTTTGTAAATATTTTTCTTTTTTTTGAAAAACTTCTTTCGAAAAATATGTATTTTCTTTATACTTTTATTTTTATTATTCTTGCAATAATTATTTTTGGAATTATTATTAAAATTGTTCGATAACAATTTTAATAAATAATTGTTAAATTAAAAATAAAAATAAAAATAAAAATAATAATAATAATAATAATAATATTATAATTCTATGTTAATAAAATAATAATAACAATTAATTTTTATTGCTATTATTATCACTAGTTTTGTTATTTTTGTTTTAATTTTATTTATTGTTTTTGTTATTAAAAGTATTTTTATCATTTTAATCATTTTTATTATTATTATTATTATTATTATTATTATTATTATCATTTTTATTATTATTTTTATTCCTATTATTTTTTATTTTTATTACTATTATTGTTGTTACTATTTTCATTGTTATTTTATAACTATTATTATTTTTATTTTTATTTTTATTAATATTTTAATTTCAATTTTAATTTTAATTTTAATTTTAATTTTAATTTTAATTTTAATTTTAATTTTAATTTTAATTTTAATTTTAATTTTAATTTTAATTTTAATTTTAATTATTATTATTATTATTGTTACTATTACTATTATTTACTATTTACAAGTTTAAAAATTTGCTATTGAAAAATTCCGAGCTTTATACAATTTTTCACCCTCCCACCTGACGAGTTTGTCAGTCAATAACTTTCAGTCAAAATAATAAAAATTAAAAACAACGACATTTTTGAAAATCGGAGAATTGAACGATTTTAACTTCAAAAGAATTATTTTTTACTCGAAAAATAACATTTTTACTTGAAAAAAAACATTTTAACTCGAAAAATAACTTTTTTACTGTAAAATAATTCGTTCTCTGCGAAAATAAGAGGGAAAAAAAGAAATTCGAGTTTCCAATCTGTGAACGGTCGGTAAAGTAGATTTAGATGGCGCCACTTTTATTATTTCGTAAAAATTTTTCTGTTTTAATTCAAAGAAAAAATTTTTTAACTTCTATTTGAGACAAAATATTTGGTCAGCTATTAGGAATTTTTTTTGAAAAATATAAATAAATATTGGTTTTTCAATATTTATTTAATTTATTTTTTGTAGTAATAAAAATAAAAAATAATAACGATAATATAATAGTCGAGTCTCTCAAAAAACGCTCTTTTTTTGTCGATATATTTAATGTCAGAGCCGATTTTTTTTGTAAAATATTTGACTTTATGGCACTTTAAAGATCTTTTTGAACTTTCAAAGAAAAAAAAGAGCTAAAAACTTTTAAATGGGCTGAAAAGACCTAAAAATGACTTCAAAAAAGACCTAATAAGACAAATAAGTCCTAAAAAGATCTTAAGACCTTAAAAGACCTAATAAGACCTAAAGATTTTTTACAAGACCTTAAAAGACCTAATAAGTTCTTAAAAGGCCTAAAAATACTTTTAAAAAGAACTGAAAGACCTAATAAGTCCTAAAAACAGTCAAAAACAGTCAAAAAGATCTTTAAAAATATAAAAAGACCTAAAAAATTCTTAAAAGTCCTAAAAAGCCGTTCAAAAGAGAAAAAAGCTTGAAAAAACTTGAAAAAACCTAATAAGACCTAATAAGACCTGATAAGACCTAAAAACCTAAAAAAACCTAACAAAAAAAGACCTACAAAAATTTAAATATTCGTGAAAAAAAATTTTTGATAAATAAAAAAAAATTATTTTTATTTCCAAAAAAGACACACTCACAACTTTCATGCTTTCTTTTTTTAAATAATTTTCCATTTTCAAAATTTCGCAGGCGAAATTCAAATTTTTTTTTCTATCTCATATACACAACTCACGAAGAAATTTTTTTTCCTTTTTTTTTGGCTAAAATTTTACAACGACGATTGAGAAATATTGTGAAAAACATTTTTTTTTTCTCTCTTTATACACCAAAAAAAAAAATATATTTGTCCCTTTGAAAAATTATCACTTGAGGGAATTTTCGAAAAAAAAATTGTAACATTTTTTACTACAATTTTTTGCCACTTGTAATTTATATTTTATAATTTTTCTCTTCGACTTCAAATTTTTACATTAAAATTCAAAAAAAAATCTAAATTTCTGTTTGTGCATAAAAAGCAAAAAAAAAGAAAAAAAACAAATTCAAAAAATATCAGGAAAAATTTAAGAAAAATTTTCAAAAAACCTTGAAAAACAAAATACATGAAAAATAGTCGAAATTTTTGAATTTTATTCTCGAAATTCTCAACTTGTGAATCGTTCTAGTGACAAAGTTAGGGGAAAAAAATTTTTTCCGAATTAAAAAACTACTAAAAATAAACATTTCTTTGTTACTCTGAAATAAAGGAAAAAAACGAAAATTGTCAAAAAATAAATAAAAAATATAAATAAATTCTAGAAATTCTTAAAACTTTTTTTCGCGCTGAATTCTTGCAGAACTTTAGAAGAAACAAGCAGCGCCGTCTGAATCTACATTACCGACGCGACACAGAGAGGAAACTCACGTAGAAAAAATATCGTCGCCCCGAAGATTTTCTCGTCACCAAAAAAAAATTTTTTTTTTGTTTTAATTCTATAAAAACCGTAAAAAAAATTATAAAAAAAATTAATAATCTATCATCCCTCCTCTTCCTCCTAAATAAACCCGCATTTTTTTTAAACCCTAAATATTCAAAAAATAATCCCCACCAATCGAGTAATTTGGAAAATTATTCATGTATTATTTATTTTCAAGGCTAGAAAAAAGTTCGTTAATAAAAAAAAAATTAATAAAAAAATTCATTAATAAAAAAAAAATTAAAAAAATTCATTAATAAAAATAATTAATAAAAAAAAATTCATTAATAAAAAAAATTAATAAAAAAATTCATTAATAAAAAAAAAAAAAAAAAATTTAGAAGATAGAATTACAAGTCTTACATTAAATTATAAATAACAATTTGTAAGTTCAATTAAATTATAAATTACAAATTACAAGTTAAACATGAAATTATAATTTAATTCATTAAAAAAACAAAATGCATTCGTTGCTTTGGCCCATAAGAAAAAATTACTAAAGTTGAATTTTTTTTTAATTTCCACTTCGTAATGAAAAGTAAAAAAAAAATAATTCTATGGGGGAAGGGAGGGGGAGGGGTAATTAAATATTATATATTTGTCAGTCGTAAAAAGAAAATTATTCGCTGAGCGTCTTTAGTCCAAAGTAACGAAATTTTCAAGATTTTTCTAAATATTTTTTTGGAAAAAAACACCGATTTTTAAACGGTGCTGACGTCAGTTAATAATCGTATAGTAATTACAATAATAGCAAAAATAATAATAATTATAATAATAATGATAATGATAATGATAAAAAAAAAATATTTTTAAAAATAAAAAAAAATAATAGTAGAAATGGAAATAATAGTAATAGTAATAATAATAATAATAATAATAATAATTGAAAAAATAATAAAAATAACAAAAAAAATTTTTTAAAAATTCTTTTTTGTAAAAAAATAAAAAAAAATAAAAAAAATTTATTAAGTTAAGGGTATTTGAACCATTATGACTTTAAAATTTTAAAACTCATGCTTTTCACATAATTTAACGTCATAGTGGTTCAAATGCCCTTAAAAAAAATTTTTCTTTAATTTTTAAGTGCAAAAAAAAAATTAAAAACAAATTTTTTAGTCAAAAAAAAAATTAAAAACAAATTTTTTAGTGAAAAAAAATTAAAAAACAATGTAGAAAAACAAAAAAAAAAGCAATAGTAATAAAAATAATAAGAATAAGAATTACAATGACGATGAAATTGATGGGAAATTAAAAAAAAAAAGTATTTAAGTAGTAAAGAATTGAAAAACGTAACAAAAATTGAGGTAACGATAGCTTAAAATTAAAGCGCCTTTTTTTCCTAACATTCTTTCTTTCATTTTTTTTTTTTTTTTTTTTTTGAAAAGTGAAAGTCAACCCCGTTTGGTTTTTTTCTGTTTTTCTTCATTTCCTTTTCTTTTTAATATAATATAAAAACTGACTAATAAACGGCGCTTTGGAGTTAATTTTAATATGGGCCTGTATTAAAATAGTAACTATGAACAACAGAGGGCACAGTAGCGTATTTTTTTTTCATTTTTTTTCCTAAAAATTTTTTTTTTCAATTTTTTTTCGTGTTTTTTTCTTTTTGTTAAAGTTTTTGTTTTGTTTTTTGACAATTACCTTAAAAACTATATGACGAGGGCCATGTCTTTTTTATTCGGCAGATTCACTTTTTTCCCTTGCCAAAGGCTGTTGTGTATCGTAAAGGCGTCTATGGTTACAGTCAGATGTTTCGTGTGAACTTGCGAGAAACACTTTCCCCCCGAATTGTATCTGAAATAGAGAAAAAAATGGTAGAAATTACAAAAAAAATTATAGAAATTAAAAAAAAATGGTAGAAATTAAAAAAAAAATTTTTTAAGAAAAAAATTAAGACTTTTTCCACTTCGCGACTTTGGATGTTAATAACTTTTACCCAAATGATTTAAATATAAAAGTTGGCGTATTTTTCGAAACAAGAAAAGTGAACAATTGGAGAAATAGGTTGAAAAAAAAATTTTTTTGAACTTTGAAAAAAAACTTTTTAAGGTTATGGTCAAAATTGAGAAAGAAAAACATATATATAGACAATTGGGGTAGGACTACACTTTCAAGTAGTAACATAGTTAGCAAATTGCCATATAAAAGTCTCAGGGACAATTTTCTTAAAATTTGCCCCACTTGACGACTTTGACAGTTAATAGTTTTCACCCATTTGCATCAAATTAAAAACTAAAGACATCTTCCCAAACTAGAAAAGTGAACAATTGGAGAATAGAAGAAAAAAATGATTCTTTTAAAGTTTAGAAAAAATTTTTTTAAGGTTATGGTCAAAATTAAAGAAGAAAATGCATTTAATCAGTACAATACCGTTGAGTAAGGCTGATAAATACTAAAAATAACCGTTGCGCATAAATTACCACCATCGAGACCTACTGCGCAGCACAAATATTTTCCCAAAACTTCCCACCTCGCGACTTTAGTCTCAAATAACAATCTCAAAAAAGATCCAAACAAAAAAATGTAAACATATTCAAAAATTTCACGACTGAACAATTGCAAAACAATAATTTATATTTATTTAAAAATATTTTTTGAACTATTTTTCATTAAAACTTAACTTTTTGACTTATCTTTTAGAATTACTTTTTATTAAAACTTATGTTTTAATTATTTCTTATTAAAAATTTCTTTTTTCTTAGAAACTATCAACTTTTTTTTCTCTAAATAAAAAAAAAATTCGACTTACTTGAAAAATCTGTCGAACATTTTATCGATGACCTGCTTGGGTCCAGTGCCATAAAGTTTCGTGATATCATCACGATCCGGGCAGTATGAATAGAGTGCACGAAATTGACATCCCGCATCGCGGAATAAAATGAGAAAATGTTTACTCTCCGATCTTGCAATTTCATCAAGAACACGTCTCTTGGCGTCACGATTCACAGTGCCGGGAAAAACGCAATACTCCACTGCATTCAACATTATGTTGCGATTCGATTTTGTCGCCGGTTGCTTATAAAGACGCGGTCCTGTAAAGTCAATAAAACAAAAAAAATTTTTTTTATTTATTATTTATTACACCATCGATAATCGATAATTCAATATCGATACTCGATAACTCGACTCGTATCGATAATCAATACCAATTTCGACACTTTACAACTCCAATCGATTATTATCACTCGACATAAGTCGATATTAATCGATACTATCTATAATAATCGATTATTGATACTATCGATATTAAATTGATACTATCGATATAAATCGATTTTTAATCAATATTAATCGATATTATCGATATTAATCGATTAATAATCGATATTAATCGATATTAGTCGATATTAATCGATATTAGTCGATATTAGTCGATATTATCGATATTAATCGATTATTAATCGATATTATCGATATTGATAGATAATTTCAACAATAACTCATTTTAAATTGATTTATATCGATATTTTTCATTTTAAACCGAAATTTTGTATTTTAAATCGATATTTTCGATTCTGTATCAGTAATTTTGATAAAGAATCGTTATTCACTGTATAAAATCGAAATTACGATTATTTAATCTTTCTAATTGATTTTCGATTATAATTCGACATAAATTGATCTTGAATTATTATTTTAAAATTAAAAATCGTTTTAAATTGTTTAGAGTCGATATAAATTTATTGTGACTCGATGTTTTCAATTTTAAATCGTGCTTCGATTATAACCCGACACATATCGATTCTGATTCATTATTTTCGATTATAAGTCGTTTTAAATCGATGCTAACTCAATAATTTCATTTTAGAAACGATATTTTTGTTCTAATTCGACATTTTTGATAATTAATCGAATAATCGATTTGTAATCGATTTTTCGATTGCAACTCGATAGTTTCGATTTATAATCGATTTTTTCATTACAACTCGCGATAGTTTCGACTTATGATCGGTATTTTCGATTACAACTCGATAGTTTTGATTATAAATCGATATTTTCGATTCATAATCGACATTTTTCGATAAATTTGAATACGTCATCGATTTATATCCATAGTTTCGATAGTTTGGTATCGATTTTCTTCGAACGGAATGCGATAGTCAATCGATCGATTTTGAAATCGATATTTTCGAGAAATTTTTTTTTTCTCTCTCTCTTACCATTGTAGTCCATCATTGAACTGGGCGTACTACTGATGTCACTGCTGCCATCGTCGAAGACTCTTCGTTTCGTCATGAGACCAGGCGGAAGTGAACCTGGACCGGAAGGCGATGGTAAATGCCTCATGCTACCCATCCCTGGACTCGGCGCTCTTCTCGGTGGCGTCGCTCTACCCAGTCCACTGTCTGTATCTGTAGTTTGACAAATCACTTCACATTAATTCGACACTATTTTTTTTTACTATTTTTCTTTTTTTAATTTTTAAAAAATGTATTTTTAATTTTTATTAATAATAAAGCATGTTACATATTCCATTGAACCAATAACCACATTGAATGAAATTTATATATTGTAAAAGTTTAAAAAAATAATTGAAATCCTTTTACCATAAAGCAACCATGAGGATTTTTTGTTTTGAGGTTAGGATTCAAATGTTTTCGTTCTTGGAATTAGTAAAAAAAAATATTTTTTTTGGTGGAATTTACAAGGGGGGGGGGGGGAGAATTTACTAGGTTTTGCTATAGTTAAAATTTGGAGGGAATTGAAGGTGGAAAATATAATAATAATTATTAGTGAATATGATGATAATAATAATAATAATGTAAAAATTAAATGCTGAAGTATCGGGGAGAGACAATATTATATCTGAAAATGTAAACAGAGGACCCATAGCCAGTGCTGTACAATGATAAGCTAAACAAGCAAATTAAAACAATTACTTTTTTTTATAATTGTTTACTATTTATATGGTGAAATGTATATTGTTTTCTATTACTTTCGTCTCAAAATCTCAAATTGTTTTCTACTTTTGAATTTATCGAGAAGAATTTTACTTTTCATTATCATTTTTTTTCTGATTATGATTTACTGTATTTTTTTACCATTAGAATAAAAGAAAAATAATCTATTTTTAGTTTAAGAAAGCAAACATAACCTACAAATACGTGAAAATTTGGCGTGCTTTTGTTTTGACAGTGAGAGCAAAAAATATGAATACGAAACAAAAAAAAGGAATAAGACTTATTCTCGAAACTAATTTAATAAACGAAAAACCTAATCTAAAAATAAGTACAAATTTTCTCGTCGCTTTCTTTTGCAATGAGAGTGAAATATTTTCAGTAAAAAAGCAAAAAATAAAGGAAAGAAAAGTCTAATTAACGAAATTGAAAAACAAACCTAACCTAAAAATACGTTAAAATTTTGTCATCGCTTTCTTTTGCAATAAAAGCGAAATATTTCCGTAAAAAAGCAAAAAAAACGGTAGAAAAAAATCTAATTAACAAAATAAAGACAAAAATTAATATTCTTTAGCATTAATATTAAGAAAATAATGAGGAAAAAAGAGAAAAATTCTTCAGTAGTATAGTGGTGAGTATCTCCCATCTCACGAGTCATCTGTTCTCAACGCTTCAACTGCGCACGCTTCACAAGTAACCTCCGATTGGTTCGAAGAAAAAGAGCGCGAAAATTTGAAAATTAATAATTGTCGCATCAAAATGAAATTTTGAGAGAGAGAGAGAATTACAATTTTGTAATGAATTGAGTTTTTTTTGTTTAGTTTCTAATGTATTGTTGTTTAAAAAAAAGAAGATAGAGGACTGCCACCTGTTCTGCGACCAGCACCATGCGACTACGTGTACGCTAATGTTTTATTAAATTTTATGCCTATTACATATATACATAATTATTTAAACAAAAAAAAAAAATAATAATTTTACTATTTTTCGTTCTTCATTCGAAAAATAGAAAAGTCAAATTTTCCACTCCTAAGTTTGATTATTTATTTGTTTTTTTATCAATTGGAAATTTTTTTCCGTTAATTTTTATTTGAAAATTTTGTAATTTTATGGTAATTGTTTATTTATTTACTATTATTTTTTCTATTATTTTTTTACTATTACTTTTTTACTCTTATTTTTCTACTAGTAATTTTTTACTATTATTTTTTTACTCTTATTTTTCTACTAGTAATTTTTTACTATTATTTTTGTACTATTATTTTTTACTATTATTTTCTTTTACTATTATTTTTATTTACTATTCTTTTCTTTTACTATTACTTTTTTAATTTATTATTTGAATAATCAAAAATTAAGGTAAAAAACAAATTTTTACGATCAACAGACAAATATTTACAAGGTTTGATTATCAGCTGTGGGGACTAAGGCGTAACATAAAACAGCCATGATGCGGGGTTCGAATCCAGCCGCGGGTGGATTTTTTAATTCATTCAGAAAATAAATCCGAGTAATGGGGGGAAAATAAATAAATAATAAATGATGGGGGAAAATAAATAAGTAATAAACTAAATCAATATAAATAAACTAATGTAAATAATAAATAAAAACAAATATTTACAATAAAACAAATTCAGCAAGGAGGGAAAATTTGACTTTTAAAGAATTAAAAAAAATGGATGTAGCAACGGGACACATAAAAAAATCCAGACCACGAGAAGTATATATATATATATATATATATGTAAATAAATATGTAAAATATTGATGTTAATATTTTAAATATTTAAATAGTAATACATATATAGTAATGAGAAGAAGAAGGGGATAAACGTATTCCAAGCCACAGGGTGCTTCTTACCGCACAAATTCATCAAGGAATTCGACTTTCTCCCCTTAAAGTTTTGGTAAGTCGGGTATTTAGGCCTGCCTCTAACCTGTTGCTGAGGCTCCTGCGTATCTGCAATAATGCAACGTTTGCGTTGTTACACTCACACGCCATCAATCATCGAATTTTTATTTTTTTTACTCCCACTCTCACTCTTTTCTTTTTTCTCTCCTTAAATAAAAATCACTCACTCTTTTTCTTTCTTTTCTCTCTTTTTACTTAAATCGTCTGCTTGAAAATTTTCAAATTGAAAAAAAGATAAATAAAATTGAAAAGAAAAATTTTTTTAACATAGAAAATTAATAAATAAAAATGAATAAAAATCAATGAAAATAAATAAAAATAAATGTAAATAAATGAAAATAAATGAAAATAAATGAAAATAAATGAAAATAAATGAAAATAAATGAAAATAAATAAAAATAAATAAGAATAAATAAAAATAAATAACAATAAATAAAAATAAATAACAATAAAAAAAATAAAAATAAATAACAATAAAAAAAATAAAAATAAATAAAAATAAATAGAAACAAATAACAATAAATAACAATAAATAATAAATAGCAATAAATAAAATACATAAAAATAAATAAATAAAACAATTTTGTGAAATATGAATAAAAGTGAAATAAATAAATAAATAAACTTCCCATTAATAATTAAAAAATTAAATAAACAAATTTTTCAGCATGGAAAAATTAAATTAATAATAAAACAGTTTTTCGAAATATTAAAAATTAAATAAAAAAAAACAGTAAAAGAGTTTTTTGAATATTATAAATAAATAAATAAATAAGAATAAACTAAATAAAGAAATTTCCCGTTAATAATTATTAAATAATTAAAATAAACAATTTTTTTGCGTATAAAAATAATTGAATAATAAAACAAAAATAATAAAACATTTTCTTGAATAGTAAAAAAATTCATAACTTTTTTTTATAAGTAAAATTAAATAAAAAATAATTTTAAAAAAATCAAGGAATGAAAAAATGAAGGAAAAAAATAAAAGAAGTTAAGAAATTAAGAAAAATAAATAAAATAAATAAAGAAATGAAAAATAAACAAAGAAAATAATTAAAAAAGAATAGAAATGCTAAAAAAATAAATGAGAAAAATGTAAAAATAGACGAAAGGAAAAAAATGAAAACGAAGAAAAACTGAAAAACAGAAAAAAAAATGATAAACAGAAAAAAAATTATAAACAGAAAAAATGATAATAAAGAACAAAAAATAACAAACAAAAAGAACTAAATAAAAACAAAGAAGAATGTTTAATAAAAAACGAAAAAACAATAAGAAAAAGAAATGAAAATGAATTAAAAAAGTTAAAACGATGAAAAAAAGGAAAAGAAGAAAAAAATAAAAAAGAAAAAAATTAAAAGAATAAAAATGAAACAAAGAAAAAATAGAAAGAAAAAAAAGAAAAGAAAAAAATAAGAGAATAAAAAAAGTTAAAACCGAGGAAAAACAAAAAAGAAAAAAAATAAAACCGATGAAAAAAGCAAAAAAAATAAAACTGAAGAAAAAATAGAAAAAAATGCGAAAAACCAAAAAAAAATTAAACGTAAGAAAAAATAGAAAAGAAAAAAAATACGAAAAAGCAAAAAAAATGAAACCGAAGAAAAAAGCAAAAAAAAAAATAAAACCGAAGAAAAAATAGAAAAAAATGCGAAGAAGCAAAAAAAAAAAAAATGAAACGGAAGAAAAAATAGAAAAGAAAAAAAATACGAAAAAGCAAAAAAAAAAGAAACGGAAGAGAAAATAGAATAGAAAAAAATACGAAAAAGCAAAAAAAAAAAAATAAAACCAAAGAAAAAATAGGAAAGAAGAAAAAAAATAAAACTGAAGAAAAAACAGAAAAAAGAAAAAGGGAAAAAAAAATCCGAAAGAAAAGAAAATGAAAAGAAAAAAATGAAACTGAAGAAAAAATAAGAAAAGAAAAAGAAATACAAAAAAATTGAAAAAATTAGAAAAGAAAAGGAAATAAAAAAATATTGCAATAAAACAAAACGAAAAAAATTAGAAATGAAGAAAAATTAAAAAAAAAGAAAAAAAAAGAAAAAAAGAGAAAAAAGAGAAAAAAACACAAAAAAGAAAAAAAATTCCAGAGAAAGAAAAATACATCAGAAAAGAAGATATCCTCATCAATAAAAAGCACTTAGACAACAAACACTGGGAAAAAAGGGACAAAAAAAATTGAGAAACAAAACAAAAAAAAAATACCAACAATAAATAATTGTCCCAATAATAAAAAAAAAATTCCTCAAAATTATTTCTACGTGCATTGGAATTATAATTCCAGAGCTAAGAGAAAAAAAAATAACGTCGATTAGCAAAATGCGGCATTCGATTTGCAGAAAACAAAAAAAAAACAAAAAAAGAAAAACAAAAACAAAAAAACAATCTAGAGCGGTGTAAAAATTTTTGAAAAATTACGAATTTTTGAAAAGAATGAAAGAAAAAACTCACCTCGAGAGGTTTTATAGGAGCCGCGACGTCCCAATTGATTTGTACTTCGACTCGGCGATGATCCTCGACCATCGTCTGGCGAATCTACGGAAGATACTAAAAATAGGATGGCAATTTAATAACAATTCTTTTGTTAGTAATTTTTCTATATTTGTTATATTTGGGGGGAAAAAATTCCTTTTTTCAATATTGTTTTTCGTCCTTTTTTTAAAAAATAGGCGGAAGAAAATGTTTTTTTCTTTCTCTTTGGTTAAAAAAAATTACTTTTAACAATTTTAATTTACATCGAGTGGGAAATAATTTCTTTTACTGCAAATATTTTAAATTTACTTCAAGTAATTTATATTATTCAAAAATAAAGATTTTCAATTTACTTGCCAGAATTTTTTTCTGAATTTTTTTTTTTTTTAATTATTTTTGAATTTTTTCCAAATTTTTCACTTATAAGTATAATTTTAATAATTTACCATTTTTTCTCCGGTAGTTTATTTATTTATTATAATTTTCATTTATTTCCAAATATACATAATTTTTTTTCTGTTTTTTAATTTTTACCAAATTTTTTTTCTATTGAAAATTAAGTAGTTTATTTTATTGTAATTTATTTTCTATTTAATAATTTACCACTGAATTTTAAGTTGTTAAGGATTTTATTTAATTATTTTCCATTTACTTCCAGTATTTGATAATTTTTATCGTTAATAGTTTTTTTTTAAGATAATAATTGTCAATTTAGTTTGAAATTGAATTTTCAACTTATTTGTAATTTTATATAGAAACAAAAGAAAATTAAAAAGAAAAAAAATAATCATGCACAAAAATTATTCACAACTACATTTTCAAGCGAGTGCTTTTTGTGCGCGAAATAATAATTTCTTCACATAAATATTTATATATATATGGAAAATTTGTGTTGTTTGTTTGAAAAAAAAAAAATTTCAACGAACAAAATTAATGCCAAATAATATTCAAAAACAAAAAAATCGGTACAAATTATTATTAATTTAATTGTCGATTTGGTTAATTAACAATTTACTGGAATTCTTAAAATTCAATTTATAAACAAAATAGTATTGAAAAATAAATTAATTAACAATTTACTTGAATTGGCAATTTACTTCATAAAGAATTTACTTAAATTGTTAATTTGGTTATTGTTATTTTGTTATTGTCGTTTTATTATTATTTTGTTAATTATAAACAATATTTTGTTTTTGAAATATTATTTTAAAAAAATTATTATATTGAAAAAGAATTAATTAACAATTTACTTAAGTTGCCAATTTAATTCATAAACAATTCACTTTAATGGTTAATTTAATTTATAAACAATATTTTGCTTTTTAAATATTTCTATATTCATAAAAATTAATTAACAATTTAATTAATTTGTCAATTTAATAATTAATTCACAAACATTTTACTTAAATTGTTAATTTAATTTATAAACAATATTTAATTTTTTAAATATTTCTATATTCATAAAAATTAATTAACAATTTAGTTAATTTGTCAATTTAATAATTAATTCACAAACATTTTACTTAAATTGTTAATTTAATTTATAAACAACTACGATTATAGTTAATTAATATTTTGTTTTTTAAATATTTCTATATTCATAAAAATTAATTAACAATTTAGTTAATTTGTCTTAATTTAATAATTAATTCACAAACATTTTACTTAAATTGTTAATTTAATTTATAAACAATATTTTTTTTCAAATATTTCTATATTCATAAAAATTAATTAACAATTTACCTAAATTGTCAATTTAATTCATAAACAATTTACTTAAATTTTCAATTTAATTTTTACGAACAAAAGAATATTTAAAAATCTAACGAACTATTTACTAAAATTGTTAATTGTTAATCAATTGTTAGTTTAATTTACTAAAATTGTTCATTAATTGTTAATTCGATTTATAGACAAAATAATATTAGAACAAGAAAAATTTACAAATTATTATCAATTAAAAAAAAGAAAATGAACCGAATAAGAAAAATAATAATAGTTTTAAAAGTAACGTAAAATTTTGGTTTTTTCTTGTTTCTTGCAAAAAAAGGAAAGAAAGAAAGGAAATAAAAAGTGTTTGTGTCGTGCATACCCCTGAGGCTGCCTCCACGATAAAGTGGACCAGATCGTCGATCGTCGAGATGAGCGGCCGTGAGACTGTCCTGCGAGCCTCGGTAATAGTCACGTCTCATTGTTGGCGATATCAGCGACGCTAAATTAAGTGTTTTAGTGCAAAAACAAAATCAAAAAACAAACACGCCTCTCGACTTTCGCTTTTTTCTAAAATTTCCCTAAAATTTATTGTTTTTTTTAATTCTTCATAAAATTCTTCTAAGCGAATTCAATTATTACAATTACAATTACAATTATTTTTCTTATTTATTTTTTTTCCAAAAAATTTGATAAAATTCTTCTAAGAAAATCAATTATTACAATTACAATTACAATTATTTTTTTATTTTTTTGTTCTTTTTTAGATATTTAATATTTTTTTTTATTTATATTATTAATTTTTATTTATTTCATTTATTTTTCATTTTATTTTTATTTATTTTTTATTTATTTAGAGAAGAATTGAAATATTTAAGAATAGGGACGAAAATCGAGAGCTTTTTGAGAAAAAAAATATATATTTGTGTAACATTGACGTGAGAAAAGAAGCGAAAAATTTTTTTAAAGAAGCAAAAAAAAAAGAAATAAATAACTAATTAACGGTTAAAGAAAAAAAATTCTTCATGCAGAAGAACTAGATTCACAATGTACGACATCAATAAATTCCACTCTTTTTTTCCGAGATAATTTTGCTAATTTTTTAATTTTGTTAATTTATCCCAATTGGCAGTGTTATTAAATTACTAATTTATCCCAATTGTCAGTGTTATTAAATTACTAATTTATCAAAATTGTCAATTTCTATTAATTCACAATTTATCAAAATTTTCCAGTCTTCTTTTTTAGAAAAAATTAAAATATCCAAATGCTTAGAAACGAAAAAAATGGTTGTAAATTTGCCAAGAAAAAATTGACAAAAATACTCGGAAAAAAGGGAAAGAAAGTAAGAAAATAGAGAAAAGGAATTATTGAGGGGGAATAAAATTTACCAGTGCTGAGATTCGAGGAAGATCCCTTCTTCCCTCGACTCGGTGTTAAAGCTCCCGAATCCAATTCAGCGCCAGCGTCAACGTGAATTGTCTTTGGACGCGGACGACTCGTTGTCACTTTATTACGTTTCGTTGGTTTTATTGCATTCAATATCTCCTTATCAATGACTTTGCCCTGCGAAAGAAGGAGAAAATTATTTTCTCCTGCTAAATTAAAAAATTATTTTCTACTGCTAAATTAAAAAAAAAAAAGAGAGAAGGAAAAATAAAAAACCCTTTTTTTCTCTTTTTAAATCAGAAGAAAAAAAACGCTTTTTATTTTCCCTTTTTTTTAATTTCATTTTCTACATTTCTACATTTAAATTACATTTAAATTGAGGTGAAAAAGAATAAAAAAGAACAAGATTTTGAGGAGAAAAAAGGCGAAAAAGAATTTAAAAAAAGATTTCGAGGAGAAAAAAGGCGAAAAAGAATATAAAAAAAGGTTTTGAGGAGAAAAAAGGTGAAAAAGAATAAAAAAAAAAGGTTTCGAGGAGAAAAAAGGTGAAAAAGAATAAAAAAAAGGTTTCGAGGAGAAAAAGAATAAAAAAAAGGTTTCGAGGAGAAAAAGAATAAAAAAAAAGGTTTTTAAGAGAAAAAAAGGAAAAAAATAATTTTGTTTTGGAAAAAGAAAGAAGTATTTTTCTTCCTCGTACTTCTCTCTCTGCCTCCTCGATAGCTTTCTTTAATTTATATTGTTCTAAAATCGCCGCTCTCCTCTGTCGCTCCTCCTCCTTCTTTCTCGCTCTCTCCTCCTCTTTGAATTTCTCCTGCTCGCGTCTCGCCTGCGCTTCCGCCTCTTTGCGCTCCTTCAATTCCTCCTGCTGTTGTCTTCGTTGCAACGAGAGGAGCATTATTTTCTCCTTCTTCCTCTCCATTTCGTCGAGGGAATTCTGCAGCAAGACAAAAAATAATAAATTACACAACTAGAAACATAGAGAAAAATAAAGGTAAGATGAAAATAAAAATAGAGAAAAATGAAAATAGGTAAAGAGTAAAATAGAGAAAAATGAAAATAGGTAAAAAGTAAAATAGAGAAAAATAAAAATAGGTAAAGAGTAAAAAAAGAGAAAAATGAAAAATGAAAATTGGTAAAAAGTAAAATAGAGAAAAATGAAAATAGGCAAAAAGTAAAATAGAGAAAAATAAAAGTAAGATGAAAATAAAAATAGAGAAAAATGAAAATAGGTAAAAAGTAAAATAGAGAAAAATGAAAATAAAATCAATAAAAATCTATTGTTAATTTTTTCATTCAAAAAATAAATTATATCAAATATTCCCAATATTTAAATAATGTTAATATTAAGTCTAAAACAAAAATTCCATTCCATGTTTTTTATTTTCCCGACTTTTTTTCTAATTTTCATCAATAATAATGCTTACTTTTTTCTTATCCTGATAATAAATTGAATTTTATATAATAAATTGAATTCATGAAAGAATTTAACTAATATTTTATTAAAATAATACCATTCTTGCGAAGAATTTTATCAAAACTTTTAAATAATTGATTTCTAAGACTAATTTTATGCAAATTCTAATTTAAATAATTGAATTCCTGAGAAAATTTTATTATTCAATGAAAAGAATTGAATTCTTACAAAAATCTTTAGAACAAATTTTCAAAATAAAATGGAATTCTGTTTGGAAATTTTATGAAAATAGTAGATATTGAAAATTGTTGAAATGCGAAAAGTTTTTAAAAATAATTAAATTTTATAAAGAATTGTATTAAAATTTTTTACAATAATTGAATGTTTGTTGGAAATTTTATTAGATTTATCGAAAATAATTGAATTCCTAAAAAAGTATTTTATTATTTTTTGAAAATAATTGAATTCTTCCGAAAGATTTATTAGAATTTTTTAAAATAACGAAATTTTCTAGAAGAAATTTATTACATTTGAAAATAATTGAATTCTTGTGACGAATATTGTTATTTATGGAAATAATTGAATTTTGCGAAGAATTTTATTAAAATACCTCAAAATAAATTAACTTTCGGGAAGAATCTTCTGATTTATCGAGAGAATTGAATTATTTTGAAGAATCACTTATAATACTAATTATTATAAATAATTCTTCAAAAAAATTCAATTGTTTCCATAAATTACAAATTTTTTTTAGTAAAAATTGAATTATTTAAAAAATAAATAAAATTCTTCAGAAAAATTCAATTAGTTTTTGAAATAATGGAACTTTATAGTAAAAATGCAATTATTTTGAAAAATAATAATTTTTTTCTTGAAAAATTCAATTATTTTCAAAAAATTTTCTAAACTTTGTTGCAAGAATTCAATTATTTTAATAAATTACAAAATTCTTCAAAAAAAAATTAATTTTTCTATAAATTACAAAGTTCTTCGTACAAGAATTGAATTATTTTCATAGATTTTAATAAAATTCGCCAAAAGAATTCAATTATTTCCATAAATTACAAATTTTTTTTTAGTAAAAATTGAATTATTTAAAAAATAAATAAAATTCTTCAGAAAAATTCAATTATTTTTTGAAAGAAAGGAACTTTATGGTAAAAATTCAATTATTTTGAAAAATAATAAATTTTTTCGGAAAAATTCAATTATTTTCAAAAATTTTCCTAAACTTCGTTGCAAGAATTCAATTATTTTAATAAATTACAAAATTCTTAAAAAAAAATTAATTTTTCTATAAATTACAAAGTTTTTCGTATAAGAATTCAATTATTTTCATAAATTTTAATAAAATTCGCCAAAAGAATTTAATCATTTTCAAAATTATGAACTCTTCGTAAAAATACAATTATTTTCAAAAACTTTCCTAAACTTCGCTACAAGAATTCAATTATTTTAATAAATTACAAAATTCTCCCGAAAAAATTTAATTATCTTTAAAAATGTTAAAAAAATTGTTCAGAAAAATTAATTTTTCCATAAATTACAAAGTTCTTCGTAAGAATTCAATTATTTTGAATAAATTTAATTAAATTTCCAACAAACATTCAATTATTGGAAAAAAATTTTAATTCTTTGTAAAATTTAGTTATTTTTAAAAACTTTTCGCAAAGCAACTATTCAATTATAATTGAACATTTGTTAAGAATATTCTTAAAATTTTCCAAAATAATTTAATTCCTTGGAGAAAATTTATTATTTTTGAAAGTAATTGAATTATTGCGGAAAAGTTTATTAAAATGTTTAAAAAGAATTAAATTTCAGTGAACAAATTCTGTTATTTTTAAAAGTAATTGAATTCTTCATAATTTTATGAATATTGTTTTAAATCAATTAATTTTTTTGAAATCTAATGAATATTCTGAAACATTTTATTAGTTTAAATAATTGAATTCTTGTGGAAAACTTTATTTGTGCAAATAACTGAATTTTTCGATTAATTAATTGAAAATAGTTTGAAAAATAATTGATATTCTTCAATGAGTTTTATTATTTATGAAAATATTTAAATTCACACTTAGAATTATTTTATCAAAAATTTTTCCAAAACATCATTTTTCATGAAAAATGTTATTATTTTAGTTATGATTTTTTATTATTTTAATGTTTGTTTATTATAATGTTATTATTTTAGTTTATGAATTATTGTAAAAAATAAATTGTATAAAATTTTGTTAAATAATGGATTTTTTTGAAATGTTTTTGTAATTTTTTTGAAATGTTTTTAAAAAACTATTTTAAATTAAATGAATTTTGCGAAATTTCACGAAAAAATACTAGATATTGAAAATAATTGAATTTGGAATATTTTTTTTTTAAATAATTAAATTTTTTACAAAAAATTTGACTATAATTTTTCAGAATAGTCTTTTTATTTCTAGTATTAGCGAATTTAAAATGAAATGAAATTTTTCTATGAAAATTATTATTTATATTCTTTGTTCAAAAAGTTGAATATTATAATAATTTTTCTACCTCCTCTGTATTCTTGAAAATAATTCAAATTTTCCTAATGAAGATTATTTTTAATTTGAAAATGAAAGTAGCAAATAACAATTTTTGCGAAAATCAATTTTCTTCGTACGAGAAAGTTAAATTATTTTCAATTCAGAAAACTAATATAAAAATTTGAAATCAGTATTAAAATTTGTTAAAGTACTTTTATATACTTTAGTGTTTTAAAATAATATAAATTGAAAATTTAATTCTAATTAGTTTTTCAGTTACGTGTCGTAATAATTATTTCTTTCAAAATTACTATTTTAATTTCAGAAGAAGAAGAAGAAGAATGAAAAAAATGAAAAGAAGAAAAAAAAGAAATCGATTATTTAAAAATTACTATTTTAATTTTAGAAGAAGAAAGAAAAAAGAAAAGAGGAAAAAAAAGAAATCGATTATTTAAGAATTACTATTTTAATTTCAGAAGAAGAAGAAAGAAAAAAAAAGAATTCGATTATTTAAAAATTACTATTTTAATTTCAGAAGAAGAAGAAAAAAAAAGAATTCGATTATTTAAAAATTACTATTTTAATTTCAGAAGAAGAAGAAGAAGAAGAAAAATAAAGGAAGCCTAGAAAAAGAAATCAAGAACCAAACGAAAAGAAAATTCCCTCACAGGATCGGGATTCGCCAATTGATTGCCAATAACCAGTCCAACGCCAGTCGTGGTCGCCTCGCGATTCCTCTCCCTCTGCCGTTGTTCCTTATCGATTTCCCTCTTCAATTCGCGATCCCTCATTTCCTGTCGCATGTGCTCGCGTTCGGCGGCCAAGCGCTGCTTCTCCTTCTCGGCCTCGCGGAAATTCTCCTTCAAGTGCCTCTCGACGGACGGCGACTCAGCGCGCGACGACAAAAAATTCCCCGCCGAATAATCGTCCATCGCATTCTCACTGTACTGCGACATGGCGCGTTGCTCCTTCTTCGGCGACGCCTTCTTCTGCCGCAACGTTGGCTTCGGCTTCTTTGGCGCGTCATTGTCGAACGAAATGTAGAATCCCTTCTCGGCATTGTCGTTGCTTTCGTTCAGTGCCACTTCCGGTGGGAAATTCGTGGCTGTCGTCGTCGATGACAGCGTCGAAGAAGGTGGCGGCGTCGTTTCGCGCAGAGACGACGGAGGCTGGAAGGAATTTCGCGATATTGAAGGCCTCATTGGCGATGGTATCCTGTAGGTCCGACTGCCTGAGGTTATGTGCTTTCTTATGTCCTGCGAGAGGTCCTCGTCATTGCCTGGAATTATTTTTAATACAATTTTAAAAACATTCATCTCCATAAAATTTTAATTATTTTTTAAATGTTTAATTAAAATTATTAAAGGAACTCCATTATTTGACAAAAAAAAAATCAAAGAAATTCTGAAAAAAGAATTTAATTAGAATTTTTAAAAATTTAAACAAAATTCTCCGCGAGATTTAAGTTATTTTCCTAAATAGTGGAATTTTGTGAAGGAATTCTATTATTATTAAATTTTTTGATAAAATTTTTTTTGCAATAATTCGATGATTTTCAATACATTAATTAAAAAATTTTAAATATTTGAAAAGAAAAATTACAAAAAAGTTAAGAAACAAAAAATCAAACAGCAACTGTAACAATTATGATTACGAATTAAAATTACAATTTATATTCTCATTCATTATAAATTAATCAATAATCTTTGTCAACTATTAAAAGAATACAATTGATAGTTAATTAAAGATATACAATTTTTATTCTTAATTATTTTCAGTATCAAATTTAAAAAAGAAATTAAAGAAAAAAAGTAAATTGAGCCAAAACATTTATCATCTATCTCTAAAAAAATTAAATTTTTATTAAAGATTGTGTTTAAAAAATTAAGAAATTATTCCAGTTTTTTCATCTTTTTTTAATAACATTTAACATTTTGTTAAATAATTTTCAAATTTTTTTAGAAATAAATAAAAGAAATTATAGAAATTCGATTTGTCCGACAAAATGTTTTTGACAACACTTTATATTGTTTAATAGAAAAGAATGAAAGAAATTTTCATGATTTTGATTTGCTACCAGCACCTGCTTTGCATAATTTTAGAAATTAAATTTAAATCTTAAATATTTTTTGTTTTAAATCCAATATCAAATTTTCAAAAATTAACTAGGACTGGTAACTGGATGCAAGTTTCAGTTTCATAAAAATACTTAACTTTTAAAATTCTATTTCTAAAGTTCATTTATTATTAAACAATACTAAATAATTAATTCTTATTATCTATCAATCAATACTGATTAAAAATATAATATTTTGATTTTGTTAAAAAAATTTTGATAATAAATAGAAATTATGCAAAAAAATACTACAAATTTTGTAAAAACAATATGATTTTCAAAATTAATTACAACATGGAAGTTTAAAAAAAATGTTGATGGAGAAATATAAATAGTTTAAATTACATTATTTTTTCTTCGTTTTTAAATTCAGAAAAAGAAATTATGCAAATTTTTTCATTAATTTCTAGATTAAATTTAAAATAAATTGATTTTTAGAAAATTTGCCAGTTCTTCAAAAAAATTCAATTAGTTTCGAAATTTTCCACTTTGAATTTAATTATTATTAGTCAGAGAAATTAGATTATTTCGAGAAAAAAAATTCAATTTATTCAAATTCAAGAAAAATTTAAATTGAAAAGTTGAATATTTAATGAGAATTTTTGGGAAATTCGATTGAATTTCTTACCGATGAAGGAAATATTTTGCGGTTCCATATCGTCGACCGGTGGCGCAGGAACGGAACTGTGGACCGATGAAATTTGCCGTTTTTCCGTGGGACTCTCGCAGGTGATTGGAACATGATGAACTGTCGGCCTTTTTATTTCCGGTGAGTCGCTCATCAACTGACTTATTCGATGGACCTAAAAAAAAATGAAAAATCCACCGAAACAATTATTATTTATTTCTTTCACTATTTCAAAATTAAATTCAAGTAAATTTTAAAAAAGAATTATTTATATATTCAAATAATAATAATAATAATAATAATAATAATAATACATTATAATACATTATAATAATCGTAAGTTTCCTTTTCGTTAGCAAAATATCTGTATTCATTTGTTTTTTATTTTTTAAATTAATTTTTGTGGGTTCTTGTCATTTTTTTAATGTCAAAAAGAAACCAAAAAAACTCGTTTTATTCACTTCACAAAATTGACAAAAATTCCATTCCATATTTTTTATTTTCCTGACTTTTTTCCAATTTTCATCAAAAATATTTACTTTTTTCTTCTCCTGCTAATAAATTGAATTTATGCTACGAATTTTATTATTCGTGAACGAATTTTAAATAATTTAATTCTTGCGAAGAATTTTCAAAAAAATTTTGAAAATAATTGAAATTTTCTGAAGAATTTTATAAATTTTAAGAAAAGTTGACTTTTTTTGAAGAATTTCATAATTTATGAAAATAGTTCAATTTTTTTGTAATATTTTTCTATTTTTATAAAAATAATTGGGATAATTCTTCTTGGGAAGAATTTTTTTTTAAATTCGGAAAATAATTGAATTTTTGGAAAGAATTTTGAAAACAATTGCGGGAAAGTTAATTTTAGGAAAAAATTACTTTTTTTTGTAGAATTTCATAATTTAAGAAAATAGTTAAATTTTCTTTGGAATATTTTTCTATTTTTATAAAAATAATTGAATTCTTGGGAAGAATTTTTTTTTTAAATTCGGAAAATAATTGAATTTTTGGAAAGAATTTTTAAAACAATTGGGAAAGTCAATTTTTGGAAAAATTGACTTTTTTTGAAGAATTTCATAATTTAAGAAAATAGTTGAATTTTTTTGAATATTTTTCTATTTTTATAAAAATAATTAAATTCTTGCGAAGAATTTTCCAAAAAATATTTGCAAATAATTGAATTTTCAATGAAAAATGTCATTATTTATAAAAATAATTGAATTTTTCAAAAGAATTTTATTATTTACAAAAATAATTGAATTTTTCAAAAGAATTTTATTATTTACAAAAATAATTGAATTTTTAAAAAGAATTTTATTATTTACAAAAATAATTGAATTTTTCAAAAGAATTTTATTATTTACAAAAATAATTTATTTCTTTAAATAAATTTTGTTATTTATGAAAATAATTGAATTTTCTTAAAATATTTTATTATTTATTAAAATAATTAAATTCTTGCGAAGAATTTTCAAAAAAATTTTGAAAATAATTGAAATTTTCTGAAGAATTTTATAAATTTTAAGAAAAATTGACTTTTTTTTGAAGAGTTTCATAATTTAAGAAAATAGTTCAATTTTTTTGGAATATTTTTCTATTTTTATAAAAATAATTGAATTCTTGCGAAGAATTTTTTTTTAAATTCGGAAAATAATTGAATTTTTGGAAAGAATTTTTGAGAAAAATTTGGAAAATAATTGAATTTTTCTGAAAAATTGTATAAATTTTGAGAAAAATTGAATTTTTTGAAGAATTTCATTTTTTTCGAAGGATTTTGTAATTTATGAAAATAATTGAATTCTTTCGAGAAATTTTCTTAATAATTGTTGAAAAAATAATTTAATTACATTCGAAGAATTTTATTAATTATAAAAAGAATTGAATTCTTTCAAAGACATTTATTAATTAGGTAAATGATGAAATTCTTGAGGTGAATTTTATTAAAATTGATGACAATAATTGCATTTTTTCCTAGAATTGGTTATTTTATAAAAATAGTAGATATTGAAAATCATTGAAATGTGAAAAGTTTTTCAAGATAATTAAATTTTACAAAGAAATTCTATTAAAAAATTTGTCAATAATTGAATGTCGGTGGGAAATTTTATAAAATTTTTTTCGAAAATAATTGGATTTTCCAAAAAAACATTTTATTATTTATGAAAATAATTGAATTCTTGCGAACGATTTATTAGAATTTTTTAAAATAATGTAATCTCCAAGAAGAAATTTATTACTTTTAATAATAATTGAATTATTGTGATGAATATTGTTATTTATGAAAATAATTGAATTTTTAAAAGAATTTTATTGAAATTGAAATACCTCAAAATAATTGAATTTTCGGGAGTAATTTTTTTATTATTTAAAAAAAATTTTATTAAAATTATATTTAAAAGAATTAATTTCTTTGGAATAATTTTATTAATTTTTTGAAAATAATTGAATTATTGCGGAAATGTTTATTAAAATGTTTAAAAAGAATTGAATTTCTGTTGAAAATTTTATTACATACTTTTGAAAGGAATTGAAATCTTCATAAGAATTTTATGAACATTGTTTTTAATAATGAATTTTTAAATGTTGTGAAAATTTTATTAGTTTAAATAATTGAATTTTCGTCAAAAACTTTATTTGTGAAAGTAACTGAATTTTACGATTATGAAAATAATTAAATTCATGCTTAGAATTTAATCAAAAAGTTTTTTGAAAAAAATAATTTTTTTCTTATTCATTTTTTTATTCTTGTTTTTCTCTTATTTATTTATTTTTCTATTTTTCTTTTTTTCTTATTTTCTTATTTACTTTTTGGTTTTTTGGTTTTTTTTTACTTTTGCTTCTGTTAACTTTTGTTATTTAAAACACGAAAGTAAGTAAAAAAAATAAATTCATAATGAGAGGAAAGTGGACAAACCTGTGAAAAATGATGATAACGAATGACGCTAGTCGAATTTGTATTTAAATAAAATAAATTCATAATGCGGCGAATAAAATATAAATAAGAAAAGAAGAAAATTTTTTTTTAAATCACATAGGGATTAAATAATTTTTTCAAAATGAACGAGAGACGACAGAATTGTCACTGATCGCTGTGTGCACATTATTATTATTACTATTGAATCTCAGGTGTTAAGAAACTAGTGTGGGAAGAGGACGTCGGTGAAGTTTGCAACGTTTATGATCAACGATTGAAAGAAAAAAATTTATTTTCCTACGAAAAAATGACATTTTAAAGTTCATAAATATTTTTTTTGTGAATCATTATTTAAAAAAATAATTTTACTATTTTTCTTTAACAAAATTTGCTTTAAAAAATAATTTTTTTCTGAAATCGTTGATTATAAACGTTGTGAACTTCACTAACGTGGGAAGAGGAGAAAAAAATCTCTATAAGCATGAATTACATCATTAACTGGTTTTTCATTCAAACACACACGCACAGGAGGTGAAAAATAAAACAAAAAATTTCAGTTCTCTCATCGTACGTCAATTTTTAACTGCAAAAAAATAATGTCAATTCATTTAAAAATTTTTAATATTCAAAAATAAGAAATACTGACTTATTTATTTTTTTTAACTTAACAATTTTTTTAACTAACTATTTTTCCACTTTTTTCTTCTGTCGCTTCTTTATTTACTTTCTTTTTTTATTTTAAATCTCTATTTATTTACTTACTTCCTTATTTATTTATTTTTTTATTCCGTCGCTTTTTTATTTACTTCCTTTTTTATTTAGTCGCTTTTTTATTTTATTTCTCTATTTATTTGTTTACTTCCTTATTTATTTACTTTTTTATTTTATTCGCTTTTTTGTATTTTATTTACTTTATTATTTAGTCACTTCTTTATTTTATTTCTCTATTTATTTATTTACTTCATTATTTATTTATTTTTTTATTCTGTCGCTTCTTTATTTATTTATTTACTTCTTTATTTTACTTCTTTATTAATTCACTTATTAATTTATTTATTTATTCAATAATTTATTTATTAACTTACTTATTTACTTTTTTATTGGTTACGTATTTTTTTTTACTATTTACAGTATTCGTTCATTTTTTTCCATTAAATTCGAAAAGAAAAAAATACTATTTTAATGAAAAATGAAATAAAATGATTTAAAAACATTTTTTAACGAAGTAAAATGATTTAAAAATATTTTTTAACAAAATAAAAACTATTTTATTCTTTTTAATTACATTCTTATTTATTTTTTCTGCTTTTTTTGTAAATAAAAAATGTTAACATTTTTTTTTTCAATTATCAAATGTAAAAAAGGGAAAAAATGAAAATTCTTTACACTAAATAAATAAATTTTCTAGAAATAAATAAAATTGGAGAAAAAAAAATGAAATTTGAGTGTAAAAAATAGAAAAAAGGGAAAAGAATGAAAAAGGGGAAAAAATACTTACAGCGTTTCGATGCTGGGGACTAGCAGAAGGTGGTGGCGTTTGATTGAAGACCGACGAGGACGACGACGACGTCGGATAACCGGAAGCTGTGTGACTTATTTGATTATTACAGAGACTATGATCACCGCCATTTAAATAGCGCTGCTCCTGGGCAGCGTCGTGAAGGACGAAGCCCTTTTGTTGAGGTAGGTGATGATGCACACCCCACGATCTTGTGTCCTGATAAATTCGCGGATCTTGCTGATAAACTGCAAGCAATAATTCAAATTTTTTTAAAAATATTTTCTTCAATTCGAAATATTTTAAAAATATTTTCATCAATTCAAATATTTTAAAAATATTTTCATCACATTCAAATATTTCAAAAATATTATCATCACATTCAAATATTTTCAAAATACTATCATCAATTCAAATATTTTAAAAATATTTTCATCAATTTTATTCATTTTCTAAAATTTCCATAAATTCTTCGAAACAATTCAATTATTGTCACATTAAAATTCTTTAAAGGAATTAAATTATTTTAAATCCAATTTATGATAAAATTACACGAAAGAATTTAATTCCTTTCAAAAATTTACATAAAATTAAATTTTAACAAGAATTTTTTATTTCTTTGCAAAATAATTCAATTTCAACAGGACTTTTTGAATTATTTAATTATTTAATAATTTCTTTTTACTTTAATTGGATTCAAAATAATTTAATTCCTTCAAAGAATTGTAATGAGAAAATAATTGAATTGTTTCGAAGAATTTTATAGAAATAATTGAAAAAAATTAATTTTTTTTTATTTTTATAATTCTTTACAAAATAATTCAATTATTCTGAAAATATTTATAAATCAGAAAAAAATTCATTATTTTCAATTGTTTCTATAAAATTCTTCGAAACGATTCAATTATTTTCTCATTACAATTCTTTGAAGGAATTAAATTATTTTTAATCCAATTTATGATAAAATTACACGAAAGAATTTAATTCCTTTCAAAAATTTACATAAAATTCAATTTTAACAAGAATTTTTGAATTCTTTACAAAATAATTCAATTTTAACAGAAATTTTTGGATTTTTTTTAATAATAATTCAATTTCAACAAAAATTTTCGAATTCTTTACAAAATTATTCAAATTATTCTGAAAATATTTATAAAAAAGAGAAAAAAATGCATTATTTTCAATTATTTCTATAAAATTCTTCGAAACGATTCAATTATTTTCACATTAAAATTCTTTGAAGGAATTAAATTATTTTTAATACAATTTATGATAAAATTACACGAAAGAATTAAATTCCTTTCAAAAATTTCCATAAAATTCAATTTTAACAAGAATTTTTGATTTCTTTGCAAAATAATTCAATTTCAACAGGAATTTTTTAGTTCTTTAATAATAATTCAATTTCAACAAAAATTTTCGAATTCTTTACAAAATAATTCAATTATTCTGAAAATATTTATAAAAAAGAAAAAAAAATTTATTATTTTCAATTATTTCTATAAAATTCTTCGAAACAATTCATTTATTTTTACATTAAAATTCTTTGAAGGAATTAAATAATTTTGAATCCAATTTAAGTAAAAAAAATTATTAAATTATTAAAGAATTCAAAAAGTCCTGTTGAAATTGAATTATTTTGCAAAGAAATCAAAAATTCTTGTTAAAATTGAATTTTATGGAAATTTTTGAAAGAAATTAAATTCTTTGGTGTAATTTTATCATAAATTGTATTAAAAATAATTTAATTCCTTCAAAGAATTGTAATGAAAAAATAATTGAATCGTTTCGAAGAATTTTATAGAAATAATTGAAAATAATTAATTTTTTTTTCTTTTTTATAAATATTTTCAGAATAATTTGAATTATTTTGTAAATAATTATAAAAATAAAAATTCATTATTTTCAATTATTTCTATAAAATTCTTCGAAACGATTCAATTATTTTCACATTAAAATTCTTTGAAGGAATTAAATTATTTTTAATACAATTTATGATAAAATTACACCAAGGAATTTAATTTCTTTCAAAAATTTCCAATAAAATTCAATTTTAACAAGAATTTTTGATTTCTTTGCAAAATAATTAAATTTCAACAGGAATTTTTGAATTCTTTATATATAATTCAATTTCAATAAGAATTTTCGAATTCTTTACAAAATAATTCAATTATTCTGAAAATATTTATAAAAAAAAATTCATTATTTTCAATTATTTCTATAAAATTCTTCGAAACGATTCAATTATTTTCTCATTAAAATTCTTTGAAGGAATTAAATTCTTTCGTGTTATTTTATCATAAATTGGATTAAAAATAATTTAATTCCTTCAAAGAATTTTAATTTGAAAATAATTGAATCGTTTCGAAGAATTTTATATAAATAATTGAAAATAATGAATTTTTTATTCTTTTTTATAAATATTTTCAGAATAATTGAATTATTTTGTAAAGAATTATAAAAATAAAAAAAAATTCATTATTTTCAATTATTTCTATAAAATTCTTCGAAACGATTCAATTATTTTCACATTAAAATTCTTTGAAGGAATCAAATTATTTTGAATCCAATTTAAGTAAAATAACACGAAAGAATTTAATTCCTTTCAAAAAATTTCCATAAAATTCAATTTTAACAAGAATTTTTGATTTCTTTTCAAAATAATTGAATTTCAACAGGACTTTTTGAATTCTTTAATAATTTAATAATTTTTTTTTTTACTTAAATTGGATTCAAAATTATTTAATTCCTTCAAAGAATTTTAATGTAGAAATAAATGAATTGTTTCGATGAATTTTATAGAAATAATTGAAAATAATGAATTTTTTTTTTATAAATATTTTCAGAATAATTTGAATAATTTTGTAAAGAATTCGAAAATTTTTGTTTATATTGAATTATTATTAAAGAACTAAAAAATTCCTGTTGAAATTAAATTATTTTTAAAGAAATCAAAAATTCTTGTTAAAATTGAATTTTATGGAAATTTTTTGAATGAAATTAAATTCTTTCGTGTTATTTTATCATAAATTGGATTCAAAATAATTTAATTCCTTCAAAGAATTTTATTGAGAAAATAATTGAATTGTTCCGAAAAATTTTATAGAAATAATTGAAAATAATGAATTTTTTTTATTTTTATAATTCTTTAAAAAATAATTCAATTATTCTGAAAATATTTATAAAAAAGAGAAAAAAATGCATTATTTTCAATTATTTCTATAAAATTCTTCGAAACGATTCAATTATTTTCACATTAAAATTCATTGAAGGAATTAAATTATTTTTAATCCAATTTATGATAAAATTAGACCAAAGAATTTAATTACTTTCAAAAATTTCCATAAAATTCAATTTTAACAAGAATTTTTGTTTTCTTTGCAAAATAATTCAATTTCAACAGGAATTTTTGAATTCTTTAATTATAATTAAATTTCAATAAGAATTTTCGAATTCTTTACAAAATAATTCAGTTTCAACAGAAATTTTTGAATTCTTTAATAATAATTCAATTTCATTAAGAATTTTCGAATTCTTTACAAAATAATTCAATTATTCTGAAAATATTTATAAAAAAGAGAATAAAATTCATTATTTTCAATTATTTCTATAAAATTCTTCGTAACAATTTAATTGTTTTTCAAAATTTCAATATTAAATTCTTCGAAACATTTCAATTATTTTTAAAAAATTCAATTATTTTTAAAAAAATTCAATTATTCTAAAAAATTTCAATTATTTTAAAATTCTTTGCAAGATTTTAATTAATTTTATAGAAATAGTTAAATCCTTTGCGGAAATTTAATTATTTCCAAAAGAAAATTTTAATAGAATTTCTCGAAAGAATTTTAATCTTCAAATATTAACATAAAAATCATTTATTTGCTAAAAATTTTATTGACAAATTCTTCGGAACAATTCAATTATTTTTTGTAAATAGTAAAAAAAAAAATCTTCGCAAGAATTCAATTATTTTTTATACAATTTTAATAGAATTCTTCTTTATAAAATCCAATTGCATTCAAAATTTTCAATTAAAATTTTTTAAAGTAACTCTATTAGTTTAAAAAAAAATTCAAATTGAAATTCTTCAAAAGAATTTAATTGGGATTTTTAAAACATTTAATAAAATTTCTTCACGAGAATTTAATAACATTTTTAGAAGGAATTCGATCATTGACAAATTTTTTTTTCTTTACTTAGTTTTTGAGTTTCAATACTTTTTCTATTTTTTCACTACTATTTCTATATTTTTTAAAATTATTTTCTCCATTTTAACTGGAACCATTTTTTCTTGTTTTTTTTTTTATTATTTTTCCTTTTTTTTAAAAATATTTTTCCTTCTATTTTTATTATTTTTCCTTTTTTTAAAAATATTTTTCCTTCTATTTTTATTATTTTTCCTTTTTTTAAAAATATTTTTCCTTCTATTTTTATTATTTTTCCTTTTTTTAAAAATATTTTTCCTTCTATTTTTATTATTTTTCCTATTTTCTCTACAACTTTAACATTTCTTTGAACTATTTTTCTTTTTTTTCCCCTAACTATTAGTTTTGATTGTTAAAATGTTTTCGTTTTTAGAATGAAATTAGAAAAAATAAAAATTTCTTTGAACTGTTTTTCCCATTTTTTTCCTAAATATTATTTTTCAATATTGAAATGTTTTCGCTTTTAGAATAAATTAGAAAAATAGAAATTTGGTTGAACTATTTTTCTATTTTTTATTCCCAAATATTATTTTTCAGTAATGAAATGTTTTCGTTTTTAGAATGAAATTAGAAAAATAAAACTTTGGTCTTGAGTTGACAGAAAAGAAAAGAAAAAGAAAATTTCTCACCGATTGACTGTGGATTGAAACGAGGATCGACTGGCGATTGAAAACTAACGGCGGCCATTTCATTGGCGAGACTTTGAGCAGGCAATGGCGAACCCCATGTTCTTCTTGGCAGTTGTTGTGGCTGGTCGTGGAGATAAAATTGCGACTGTTGCGGATCTTGAATCCTGGCTGTCATTGAATTTGGCGACGGGACACTGTAGCCCTGCTTGAAAAAAAGGAGAATTCCCCCGTCAAAAATTTTCACCTCCAACGATTTTAATCCAGTTCATAAAAATTATTCAAATTTTCCAATTCTCCAATTTTCTAAATTTCCAATTCTCTTATTTTCTAAATTTTTAACTTTTTAATTCTCCAGATTTTTAATCATCTAATTTTCTAATTCTGTTGTTCTTAATTTATAAATTTTTACAGTTTTAAATTTGTTAATTTTCCAATTTTACAAATCTGTCGTTTTCAATTTTTTAATTTTTAGAATTTAAAAATTTTAAATCTGTTAATTTCCTTATTTTTAAATGCTGTAGTTTTTAATTTTTTAATTTTTAGAATTTAAAAATTTTAAATCTGTTAATTTCCTAATTTTTAAACTTCAAAGTTTTTAAAGTTTCAAATTTGTTAATTTTCCAATTCTCCAATATTTTAATTTTCTTATTTTCTAATTTTTCAATTCTATAGTTTTTATAAAGTTTCAAATTTGTCAATTTTCCAATTCTCCAATATTTTAATTTTCTTATTTTCTAATTTTTCAATTCTATAGTTTTTAAAGATTCAAATTTGGTAATTTTCTAAGTTTTCAATTTTCCAATTTTCAAAATTGCGTAGTTTTTAAAGTTGCAAATTTGTTAATTCTCTAATTTTGTAGTTTTTTAATTTTCTAATTCTACAGTTTTCAATTTATTAATTTTTGAAGTTTAAAATTTGTTAATTTCCGAATTTTTAAATTCTGTAGTTTTGAATTTGTGAATTTTTAGAATTAAAAAATGTTAAGTCTGTTAATTTTCTAATTTTTAAATTCTGTACTTTTTAAAGTTTCAAATTTGTCAATTTTCCAATTCTTCAATATTTTAATTTTCTAATTTTCAAATTTTTCAATTCTATAGTTTTTAAAGATTCAAATTTGGTAATTTTCTAAGTTTTTATTTTTCTAATATTCAAAATTGCGTAGTTTTTAAAGTTGCAAATTTGTTAATTCTCTAATTTTGTAGTTTTTTAATTCTGTAGTTTTCAATTTTCTATTTTTGAAATTTTGAAATTTTGTAGTCTTTTTAATTTTCTACTTCTATAGTTTTCAATTTATTAATTTTTGAAGTTTAAAATTTTGCTAATTTCCGAATTTTTAAATTCTGTAGTTTTGAATTTGTGAATTTTTAGAATTAAAAAATTTTAAGTCTGTTAATTTTCTAATTTTTAAATTCTGTAGTTTTTAAAGTTTCAAATTTGTTAATTTTCTAATTCTCTAATTTTTTGATTTTCTATTTCTGTAGTTTTCAATTTTCTATTTTTGAAAGTTTTAAATTTGTTTAAATTCCAATTCGCTAATCTTATAATTTTCTACTTCTATAGTTTTCAATTTATTAATTTTTGAAGTTTAAAATTTGCTAATTTCCTAATTTTTAAATTCTGTAGTTTTGAATTTTTGAATGTTTAGAATTTAAAAGTTTCAAGTCTGTTAATTTTCTAATTTTTAAATTCTGTACTTTTTAAAGTAATTTTAATTTAAAAAAGTTTAATTTAAAAGTTTTTAATTTTCCAATTTTCAAAATTGCGTAGTTTTTAAAGTTGCAAATTTGTTAATTCTCTAATTTTGTAGTTTTTTAATTTTCCAATTCTGTAGTTTTCATTTTTTTTAATTTTGAAAGTTTAAAATTTGTTAATTTTTGTAATTCTCTAATTTGGCTAATCTTTTTATTTTCTAATTCGGTAATTTTTTAACAGCTTTAAAATGACAATTTTTTCGAAAATTAAAAAAACGAAAAAATTAATTTGAAAGAAACGAAAAAAACCTGTAAATGCTGTTGACTGAAACTTTGCAATTGTTGGAGTTGCTGTTGCATTTGTTGTTGGTGTTGAGTCATTAAATGTTGCTGTTGAATTTGATTCTGTTGACTCGCGAGACGCTGAATGTCCGAGTGAATTTCACTTAAACTCGTATTCATCCTGCAAAAAAAAAAGAGAAAAAGAAGTAGAATATTTATTTAATACCATTTTTTTTATTTTCTCTAAAAAGAAAAGATTCTCCACAATTATTTCCATTCCTAAAAAAATTCTCCTGTAATTTTTTCTATTAAAAAAAATCCCCTATAATTTGTTTCTAATTCTAAAAGAAATCCACAATAATTTGTTTCTATTTCTAAAAAAACCCCAATAATTTTTTTCTATTTAAAAAAAAAAATCCCCAATTATTTTTTCTATTTCCAAAAAAAAAAAAAATCCCCAATTATTTTTTCTATTTCCAAAAAAACTCACCAATAATTTTTTTCTATTTCCAAACGAAATTCTTTCCGAATTTTTGCTCTTTTAAGAAATTTTCTTTATAAATTTATAATTTTTTTTTTCATTTCCAAAAGAAATGTAACTTTTTGTAATTTTTTTTTTTGATTTTTAAAATGGAAACAATTTTTAATTTATTTTTTCTGTCAAATTTCAACTCACTGCGAAATGGACTGATGATATTGTTCAAGATCCATATTCTCAATATCGGGAGTGCGTCGCGTTTCCACGAAAGGCGCACTTCCGTCTTGCTCGAGCCATTTGTGCTCAACATCTCTGACATCCTCGCTAATTTCCTGTTCAACAAAAATCACACAATTAATTTCAATTATTAGGAAAAAAAAGAAGAAGAAAAATTAATATTCACGGTTTATTTCGAACCGAATTTTAAATTACAAACTAAAGGCCAATTAAATTGAATAATTGTTTCTTAAATCTTAACAAATAAAAAAAAAACAAAACTAAAAGCAATTTTATCTTTTTTTATCACAATGAAGAATAAATAAATACATTTCGATCAAATAAATTACAAGTTTTATTTATTTACTTAAATAATTAACTAAATACATAAAAGTAAATGAAAATCTGTCTATTTATTTAATTGAATAAATAAATAAATAAAAATTATTTCATTACTTTAATAAAGAAATAAAAAGTTTTTGTTTACTTAAATAAATAAAGAAAATTTATTTCTTTATTTAAATGAAGAAATAAATTAATTTTTTTACTTAAATAAACAAATAAAATTTATTTCTCTACTTAAATAAAGAAATAAAAATTTTTTTGTTTACTTGAATGAAGAAAAATTATTTCTTTATTTAAATAAATGAAATTTATTTCTTTACTTAAATAACTAAAATTTATTTCTTTACTTAGATAAATAAAATTTATTTCTTTACTGAAATAATTAAAATTTATTTCTTTACTTAAATAATTAAAATGTACTTCTCTACGTAAATAAATAAATAACTAAATAAAAAAGATTACGAAAAATAAAAAGCTATTGAATTCTTATTATCTATAGAATTAAAATTATTTTTTACGCGGGAAATTATTATTCAAATATGAAGTCAAAAATCCGATAATTGAGGAGAGGAATTATTCTGTTTGAATAAAACGAGAGACTGGGGAACGATATTAAAGTAAAAATACAAAAAAAAGAGTAAAATCCAAGAGAAATATTATTATTCCTCGTCTGTTTGATCAATAAGAACATTATATTATTCTGTCTATAAAATTATGCCAAGGAGTGACGGACAAATTTTTATTAACTCATTTTGCGAAACGCAAAGAAAAACGAACACGAAGAATAAAACGAAAATTTTCTTTCTCACTTTTTTTTTAAAAAAAAGTATTTCTTTCGATTTCAATGACAAAATGAGGGGAATTTAAATATTTTTTTTAAACAAAAAAAAACAGAAAGAAAAAAATAGAAAAATAAAAAAAAATAAAAATATTTATTATTTAAATAAATAATAAACAATAAAAAAAGAAAGAAAAAACTAGGAAAATATGAAAACAAGAAAAGAAAGAAATATTAAATCAAAAAATTAAAAAACCCAAAAAACTAAAAACAGATGAAAAAAACAATAAATTAAAAAAAAATTGAAGAAAAAAAAGAACAAAAGAATTTAAAAACCAAGGAAAACAAAAAAAAAAACAAAAAAATTTAAAAACAAAGGCAAAAAATAAAAAACAGAAAAAAAATTGAAAATTGAGAACAACAAAAAACAGAAAAAATTAAGAAACAGAAGAAATTAAAAAATACAAATTGAAAAAAAGAGAATTTAAATTCAAAGAAAGAAATTTGAAAGAAAAAAAACCAAAGAATAAAAAGAAAAACATTGAAAAACAATTGAAAACGAATGGAAGAAAAAAACCAATGACAAAATTAAAAAAAACAAGAAAAGCAAAAAAACCAAAGAATAAAAAGAAAAAAAAGCAATAATTGAAGAATAAATGAAAAATAATTGAAAACAACAGAAAAAAAGGAGAAAATTAAAAATTAAACAAGAAAAAGCAAACAAAAATCAAAGTCAAAGGATTAAGAAATAAAAATACAAAAAACGAAAGAAAAAAATAATTCAAAGATTAAAAATAGTGTCTAAAAAAATTAATGTGAATTTTGAACAAAACAAAGTTTAATTTACTGGAACTAAATAAAAAAAAAGCTATAAAAAATCTCTTCCAAAAATTTTACATTTTAACAATAATTGAAAAAACAAGAAACAAGAAACAAAAACTGCACAGAAACGAAAAGAAACAAAATTTCAAATATAAATTAATATTCAAGCCATTCAGAAGCCTTCTATATTCTATACATAATTAATCTAAAAATTTCTTCTTTTGAACATAAAAATAAATTTCGCTATTAAAAAAAAAATCATCTACATGTGAAGACAGTAAAAAAAAAAATTTCTCTCAAAATAAAGTTTCTTTTTAGTCATCAGAAAGTTTAAAATTCTTTCTACTTTTTCTACTTTCGAAATTCAAAAATTTCTTTCTCCAATTTTCTACTTTCGAAATTCAAAAATTCTCTTTCCATTTTTGCTACTTTAAAAATTTTAAAATTCTCTTTCCATTCTTGCTACTTTAGAAATTATTTATTTATTTAGTTTAGAAAAGAGTTTTTTTTAGTTTTCATTATTTATTTTAAGTAAGAAATTAAGAATTGAGAAAATAATTAAGAAAATTTTTGTTTACTTCTACTTAAAAAATAAAAAAATTTCTTTTCTTTTTTCTAATTTAGAAATTGAAAATTTTTTTTCTCTTGAATTAAAATTTACTTGTTTCATGTTTTAATTATTAATTTTCCTCTTTATTTATTATTTATTTTTCTCTTCTTTCATTAAAAAAAATCGTCTTTATTTTAAATTATTAACTTTTAATTTTTCATTCTTTCTTTTTCTTTAAACACAAAAAAAATACTTTCTTCCTTTAATTATTATTTTTCTATTTAATTTTTATTCCTGTCTTCATAATTTAAAAAAAAATCGTTTCTTCTATTAATTATTTATTTTCATTTCTATTTTTATTTCTTTCTCTTTAAAAAAATTATTATTTTCTTCCTTTAATAATTTATTTTCTTCTTTTATCTTTATTTCTTTGTTTTTAAAAAAATTATTCTTTTCTATTTTTAATTATAAATTTTCTTTTTATTTCTTTCTTTTTCTCAAAAAAAAAAAATTGTTCTTTTCTTCTTTTAATTATTAGCTTCTTTTTATTATTTTTATTTCTTTCTTTTTCATTTAAAAAAAATACTTTCTTCTTTTAATAGTTTATTTTTTTCGTTTTTTTTTAAATTTCATTTTCCAGAAAAAAAATATTAGTTTCTTTAATTAGCAATTTTCTTTTTTATTTCTTCTTCCTTCTCTTTTTTCAAAAAAAAAAATTTCTTTCTTCCCTCAATTATTACTAATTATTATTTTTCTTTCTTTCTTTTTATTCCCTTTTATTTAAAAAGAAAATTATTCGTTTCTTTCAATTAATTTTTCTCTTTTTTTCCTATGGAAATTTTCGAATTTTTCTTTTCACTTTAAAAAAAAACTTCCTCTTTATTTATTTTCATTCATATAATTTTTCTCTTTTTTCCTATGGAAATTTTCAAATTATTCTTTTCACTTTAAAAAAAAACTTCCTCTTTATTTATTTTCATTCCTTTTTTTTCTTGTCATTTATTTTTTCTGTTCTTTTCTTTTCCTTTTTTTTTGTTTTTATATTTTATTATTTTGTCTTACATTTTATTATTTTGTTTTTATATCTCATTTTGTTTTTATATTTTATTTTGTTTTTATATTTTATTAATTTTGTCTTTGTATTTTACTATTTTGATTTTATCATTTTGTTTTTACATTTTACTATTCTGTTTTTTTTTCAATTTGCCTCAGAAATTTTTGAATTTCCATTCTCTTTCGCCCTTTATTTTTTTGTTTTTTGTTTTTTGTTTTTGGTTACCTTGAGTGAGAAGGGACGTTGTGGCTTGTCTTGTGTAATTTGTTGGTGAATCGAAGATGCCTCGGCGTTAATTGGCGATTCACCGACAGAACACGAATTTATTTGATTGGGAGGACCCACATCCACAGGACTATCACCTCCAGAAGCCGATGAAGCGGGTGATTTTACTTTACCCTGTAACCACACATCCCAAGCAACGTGCAAAAAAAAAAAAAGAAAACAGACAAGTTTTTTTTCGTTAAGTGTCCAAAGTCCATCACCAATGAAAAAAAAAGAACAACAACAAATTAGATTCATCACCAAAAGAAAAATATATCTTTAAAATATGTAACAAAATAATTTTTAAAACAATTTTTTAAAAATAAAAAATGAAAGAAGAAAATTTAAAACAATAAAAAACCAAAGAGTGCAGAAATGTAGTAAAACTTTTCCTTCCCCCAGAAATTAATAAGAGAGAAAATTCAGTTAATAATTTATTTCATTTATTTTATTTATTTTACTTATTTTATTTACAAACTTGTTTTCAAAATAATTATTAGTCAAAATAAGCATTTTATTTTGTAAAAAATTTATTAAAAAAATTAGTTTCTCAAAGAAATTAGTTTCTAAAAAAAAACTAGTTTTCAAAAAAATTAGTTCTCAGGAAAAATTAGTCTAGAAAAACGTTAGTTTACAAAGACAATTAATTTATCAAAAAAGGCTAAATAAAATAGAATTATTTGAAAGTATTTAAAAAAAATTCAATAATAAATTAATTTCTATATAAAAAGACTAAATATTTACTTAATTTACAAATATGTGAATAAACGAAATAAAGACATGCAATAAATTACTCTAATTTTGCCGGCATTTTTAATTAAAGAGAAGTGAACTGAAAAAAAGCGTGCAATACTTTTCTACTGGAAAAAAAAATTTTTGTCTCTTTTTTTTTATTATATTTACAGAATTTTTTTTTAAATAGTAAAAGAAAAGAAAGAAATACCTTAGTGACGGCTTGAAGAAATGCGGCCTTCCCAACTTTTTGCCTCTGCTTTGACATTACAATTTCCATTCGTCGCTTTTCATTTTCAATGTGTCGCCTCTTCTCCTCTAATTTCAGTCTAATATTATTTAATTGCGACGCCATCACTGTATTATTACTTGGATCGTCTGAAAAATTCATTGCATTTCTACATTCTTTCATTCTCTCTCTAAATAATTATTATTAATTCGTCGCGAAATTTCAATTACTTTTCTAAATAAGAAAAATCTCCGCAAGAATTCCGATATTTTCCGAAATAATAAAATTTGTCGTAAAAGAACTCAATTATTTGGAAAAATTGCAGTAAAATTTAATTATTTTAATAAATTACAAAAAATTTAATTATTTTAATAAATTACAAAAAATTTAATTATTTCCATAAATTACAAAATTTTTCAGTAAAATTCAATTATTTTCATAAATAACAAAATTTTTTAGAGAAATTAATTTTTTTTTTTGATAAATTTGAATAAAATTCAAAGCAAGTAATCAATTGTTTTACAAAACAAAAAAAAATTTTATTGCAAAAAATCAATTATTTTCAAAAATAAAAAAAATCATCGTAAAAGAATTCAATTATTCTAAAATATTGCAAATCAAATTCTTCGGAAGGATTCAATTATTTTTTGCTAAATAAAAAGAATTTCTTTCCAAGAATTCAATTGCTTTCAAAAATAAAACAATTCGTCGTAAAAGAATTCAATTATTTTGAAATATTGCTAATAAAATTCTTGGCGAGAATTCAATTATGTTTCTAAATAAAAAAAAAATTTTCAAAGAATTCAATTATTTTCCTAAATAATAAAATTCGTGGTAAACGAATTCAATTATTTTTAAAAAATTGTAATAAAAATGTCAAGAATTTTATTATTTTCATAAATAACAAAATTTTACAGTAAAATTCAATTATTTTCAAAAAATACCAAATTTTTCAAAAAAATTCCATTATTTTCATAAACTTTAATCAAATTCGTCGCGAGAATTCAATTATTTTTCTAAATAAAGAAAATTCTTCGCAAGAATTCAATTATTTTTTTAAATAATAAAATTCGTCATAAAATAATTCATTTATTTTTACAAATTAACAAATTTGTCAGTAAAATTCAATAATTTTCATAAATTACAAAATAGAATATTGAAAATAATTGAATTCTGTCTTTGAATTTTATGAAAGAAAATTTTTTTTAAATCATTGAATTTCTATATGCAACATATTATTTTTTGCGAAATTTGATGAAAAAAACAAAATATCGAAAATAGAATTTCTATTATTTTTCGAAAATAAATTAAAATTCAATCGTTTTAAAGAATTTGATTACAATTTTTGACAATAATTTTTCGATTTCTACTACTATCGAGTTTCAAGGTAGGTGGAAATTCACAATAAGTTTTAAAATGGATAAAGTAAAAAAATAATTTAAAAAATGGAAAAAATAAAGAAATAATTTCAAAAATGGAATAAATAATCTATTTTCTTTAAAAGAATTTAAATTATTTTAATAAATTTTAATAAAATTCGTTCCGAGAATTGAATTATTTTCATAAATCAAAAAATTTTTCAATAAAATTCAATTATTTTCAAAAAATACAAAATTTTTCAAAAAAATTCAATTATTTTCATAAATTTTAATCAAACTCGTCGTGCGAATTCAATTATTTTTCTAAATAAGAAAATTGTTTGCAAGAATTCGATTATTTTCCAAAATATTAAAATTCGTCTAAAAAGAATTAAATTCTTTTTATAAATAAAAAGAATTTGTCGTAAATGAATTAAATTATTTTTATAAATTTGAAAAAATTCTAGTAAAATTCAATTATTCTTCTAAATTGGAAATTTCTTCACAAGAATTCAATTATTTTCCTGGAGAATAAAATTCGTCTTATTCGAATTCTATTATTTTTACAAATTACATAATTGTTTAGTAAAATTCAATTATTTTTAGAAATAACAAAATTTTTCAGTAAAATTCAATTATTTTCATAAATTACAAAAAAATTTTCTCAGAAAATTAAAATTATTTTCATAAATTTTAGTAAAATTCGTCCGGAGAATTCAATTATTTTCGTAAATTACAAAATTCTTCAGTGAAATTCAATTTTTTTTTTATAAATTTGAATAAAATTCGCAGCAAGATATCAATTAGTTTCCTTAAATAAAAATATTTTTCCCAAACATTTTAATTATTTTCCAAAATAATAAAATTCGTGGTAAATAAATTCAATTATTTTGAAAAATTGCAATAACATTGTCAAGAATTTAATTATTTTCGCAAATAAGAAAATTTCACAGTAAAATTCATTTTTTTTTTATAAATTACAAAATTTTACAGTAAAATTCATTTTTTTCATAAATTACAAAATTTTACAGTAAAATTCAATTTTTTTCATAAATTAGAAAATTTTACAGTAAAATTCAATTATTTTCAAAAAATACAAAATTTTTCAAAAGAATTCAATTATTTTCATAAACTTTAATGAAATTCGTCGCGAGAATTCAATTATTTTTCTAAATAAGAAAATTGTTTGCAAGAATTCGATTATTTTCCAAAATATTAAAATTCGTCTAAAAAGAATTAAATTCTTTTTATAAATAAAAAGAATTTGTCGTAAAAGAATTCAATTATTTTTCTAAATTAGAAAATTTTCTAGTTAAATACAATTATTTTTTTAAATTAGAAATTTCTTCACAAGAATTCAATTATTTCCATAAATAACGGATTTTTTCTGTAAAATAAAATTATTTTCATAACTTTGAATAATATTTGCAGCAAGAATAAAATTTTTTTCTTAAATAATAAAATTCGTTGTAGCCAAATTCAATTATTTTTAAAAATTGCAATAAAATTGTCAAGAATTTTATTATTTTCATAAATAAAAAAATTTTTCAATAAAATTCAATTATTTTCACATATTATAGAATAGTTCAGTAAAATTCAATTATTTTCATAACTTTGAATAAAATTCAAATCAAGAAATCAATTATTTTCCTAAATAAAAAAAATTTTTTTCCATAAATTCAATTACTTTTAAATATTTCAAATAAAATTGTCAAGAATTCGAAAATTCTTCACAAGAATTCAATTATTTTCATAAATTAAAAGAATTTGTCAGTAAAAGAATTCAATTATTTTTAGAAATTAAAAAAATTTTTGAGTAAAATTTATTTATATAGTTCAGTAAAATTCAATTATTTTCATAACTTTGAATAAAATTCAAATCAAGAAATCAATTATTTTCCTAAATAAAAAAAATTTTTTTCCATAAATTCAATTACTTTTAAATATTTCAAATAAAATTGTCAAGAATTCGAAAATTCTTCACAAGAATTCAATATTTTCATAAATTAGAAAAATTTTCAGTAAAATTCAATTATTTTTAGAAATTAAAAAATTTTTTGAGTAAAATTTAATTATTTTAATGTTTTTCAAAAAATTTAATAATTTTCATCTTTCTTCGCAAGAATTCAATTATTTTCCTAAAATTGTAATATTTTTTTTAGTAAAATTCAATTATTTTCATAAATTAGAAAATTTTTTAGTAAAATTCAATTATTTTCATAACTTTGAATAAAATTCAAATCAAGAAATCAATTATTTTCCTAAATAAAAAAAATTTTTTTCCATAAATTCAATTACTTTTAAATATTTCAAATAAAATTGTCAAGAATTCGAAAATTCTTCACAAGAATTCAATATTTTCATAAATTAGAAAAATTTTCAGTAAAATTCAATTATTTTTAGAAATTAAAAAAATTTTTGAGTAAAATTTATTTATATAGTTCAGTAAAATTCAATTATTTTCATAACTTTGAATAAAATTCAAATCAAGAAATCAATTATTTTCCTAAATAAAAAAAATTTTTTTCCATAAATTCAATTACTTTTAAATATTTCAAATAAAATTGTCAAGAATTCGAAATTTCTTCACAAGAATACAATATTTTCATAAATTAGAAAAATTTTCAGTAAAATTCAATTATTTTTAGAAATTAAAAAAATGTTTGAGTAAAATTTAATTATTTCAATGTTTTTAAAAAAATTTAATAATTTTCAACTTTCTTCGCAAGAATTCAATTATTTTCCTAAATTAGAATTTTTTTTTTAGTAAAATTCAATTATTTTCATATATTACAAAATTTTTCAGTCAAATTCAATTATTTTCATAACTTTGAATAAAATTCAAATCAAGAAATCAATTATTTTCCTAAATAAAAATATTTTTTTCCATAAATTCAATTACTTTTAAATATTTCAAATAAAATTGTCAAGAATTCGAAAATTCTTCACAAGAATTCAATTATTTTCATAAATTAGAAATTTTTTTTTAGTAAAATTCAATTATTTTCATAAATTAAAAATTTTTTTTAGTAAAATTCAATTATTTTCATAAATTAGAAAATTTTTCAGTAAAATTCAATTATTTTTAGAAATTCAAACAATTTTTGAGTAAAATTGAATTATTTTAATGTTCTTCAAAAAATTTAATTATTTTCATAAAACTTTTATAAAATTATAAAATTCGAAAATTCTTCGCAAGAATTCAATTATTTTCCTCAATTAGAATTTTTTTTTTAAGTAAAATTCAATTATTTTCATAAATTAGAAAATTTTTCAGTAAAATTCAATTATTTCCATAAATAACAGAATCAAAAAGCATAATTATAGAAAAATGATCTGAAAAAATGGAAAAAACAGAGTAAAAAGTGAAAAATAAATACAAGAATCAAAATAGAGAAATAGAAAAGAGAGAGAGAGAGACACCCACCAACAGAATGACTTTCGCTCTGTTGATTCTGCTGATTGCTCTGCTGCTGCCACGTGGTCGTATTCGGCAGAGTAGCAAAAGTCGTCGTCTTCTTCTCAGCGAAACCATTGCCATTAGTTTGCCCATGCTTCTTATTATTCGCAATATTCGACTTGACAATTGACAATGCAATCGCCGCCGCCTCCTGCTGCTCGCGCTCCTGCTCCATGTAATTGAAATTTATGCCCTTCTCCGAACTCTGTCGATTCAAATTCGCAAAACTCGCGAGTTTCGTCATTGAATCATTGACGCCTGGCGCCAATGTTGCCGCTGTTGTTCCTGCTGCTGCTGTTGTTGTTGTTGTTGTTTGCCCACCTAACATCATTGACGGCTCATTACTATCAATACCTATTTTCTCACTATTCTCCCTACTCGAGTGTTGTTGCATCAGCGATGGACTATTTTTCAGCGCAACCGAATCGAGACTCGTATTCGAGGGATGACGACGAAGACGTGAAAATTGCTGCTGTTGTTGTTGTTGTTGGTCGTCATTGTTGTAACCATTGTCGGACAAAATTAATTGAACTCCACTTCCATAGACGTCCTGAACGCTGGAGCGCGCCGGCAATGTTGGCTCGGCAATTATTCTCTTTCCCATTGTCACGACGCCCATTTCCTTGTCCGGATTCCTGCCGAAGTTGTGAATGTTGTCCTGGAAAATTGGCGAAAAATATTATTGTCTTTTTTCTATTTTTCCTCATTAGAAGAGTAAAAATAGTTTTCCCAAAAGAGTTAAAAATACTTTCCAAAAAAGAGTTAAAAATAGTTTCCAAAAAGAGTTAAAAATCAAAAGAGTAAAAACAATTTCAATTGTTTTCAAAAATAAAACAATTCGACGTAAAAGAATTCAATTATTTTGAAATATTGCTAATAAAATTCTTGACGAGAATTCAATTATGTTTCTAAATAAAAAAAAATTTTGGACGAGAATTCAATTATGTTTCTAAATAAAAAAAATTTTTGGCGTGAATTCAATTGTGTTTCTAAATAAAAAAAAATTTTTGCAAGAATTCAATTATTTTCCTAAATAATAAAATTCGTGGTAAACGAATTAAATTATTTTGAAAAATTCCAATAAAATTGTCAAGAATTTAATTAGTTTCTATAAATTAGAAAATTTTCTAGAAAAATTCAATTATTTTCATAAATTACAAAATTTGACAGTAAAATTCAATTATTTTCCTAAAATTTTAGTAAAATTCGTTGACGAGAATTCAATAATTTTTCTAAATAAGAAAATTCTTCGCAAGAATTCAATTATTTTTTTAAATAATAAAATTCGTCGAAAAATAATTCAACTATTTTCACAACTTAACAAATTTGTCAGTCAAATTCAATTATTTTCATAAATTAAAAAATAGAATATTGAAAATAATTGAATTCTGTCTTTGAATTTTATGAAGGAAAATTTTTTTTGTCAGGAAATTTCAATTATTTTCCTAAATTTCAGTAGAATTTGTTTACGAGAATTCAATTATTTTTCTAAATAAGAAAATTCGTCACGAGAATTCAATTATTTTTCTAAATAAGAAAATTCGTCGCGAGAATTCAATTATTTTTCTAAATTAGAAAATTCTTCACAAGAATTGAATTATTTTCATAAATTACGATATTTCTCAGAAAAAATCAATTATTTTCATAAATTTCAGTAAAATTCGTCGCGAGAATTATTTATTTTTACAAATTACAGAATTTTTTTAGTAAAATTCAATTATTTTTAGAAATAACCAAATTTTTCAATAAAATTCAATAATTTTCGAAAATTACACAAAATTATTTAGTAAAATTCAATTATTTTCATAAATTAAAAAATAGAATATTGAAAATAATTGAATTCTGTCTTTGAATTTTATGAAAGAAAAATTTTTTTTCAGGAAATTTCAATTATTTTCCTAAATTTTAGTAAAATTTGTTCACGAGAATTCAATTATTTTTCTAAATAAGAAAATTCGTCGCGAGAATTTAATTATTTTTCTGAATTAGAAAATTCTTCACAAGAATTGAATTATTTTCATAAATTTATATATTTCTCAGAAAAATTCAATTATTTTCATAAATTTCAGTAAAATTCGTCGCGAGAATTCAACTATTTTTACAAATTACAAAATTTTTTTAGTAAAATTCAATTATATTTAGAAATAACCAAATTTTTCAGTAAAATATTATTATTTTTATAAATTACAAAAATTTTCTTAGAAAAATTAAATTATTATCATAAATTTAAAAAAAAAATTCATTGCGATAATTCAATTTGTCGTAAAAATAATAAAATTCATATTAACAGAATTTAATTATTTTTAAAAGTTGCAAAGAAATCGTCAAGAATTCAATTATTTTCATAAATAACTAAAATTTTTTAGTAAAATTTAATTATTTTCATAAATTACATAATTTTTCAGTAAAATTCAATTATTATTATAAATCACATAAAATTTCACAGAAAAATTCATTTTTTTTCCTAATGTTTAGTAAAATTTGTTTACAAGAATTCAATTACTTATCTAAATAAGAAAATTCGTCGCGAGAATTCAATTATTTTTGTAAATAAGAAAATTCTTTGAAAGAATCCAATTAACAAATTTTTCAGTGAAATTCCAAAATTTTTGTAAATTACACAAAATTATTTAGTAAAATCCAATTATTTTCATAAATTACAAAATAGAATATTAAAAATAATTGAATTCTGTCTTTAAATTTTATGAAAGAAAATTTTTTTTCAGGAAATTTCAATTATTTTCCTAAATTTTAGTAAAATTTGTTCACGAGAATTCAATTATTTTTCTGAAAAAGAAAATTCGTCGCGAGAATTCAATTATTTTTCTAAATTAGAAAATTCTTCACAAGAATTGAATTATTTGCATAAATTACGATATTTCTCAGAAAAATTCAATTATTTTCATAAATTTCAGTAAAATTCGTCGCGAGAATTCAATTATGTTTCTAAATAAAAAAAAATTTTTGCAAGAATACAATTATTTTTCTAAATAATAAAATTCGTGGTAAACGAATTCAATTATTTTGAAAAATTCCAATAAAATTGTCAATAAATTAATTATTTTTTTAAATAATAAAATTCGTCGTAAAATAATTCAACCATTTTCACAAATTAACAATTTTTTCAATAAAATTCAATAATTTTCGTAAATTACACAAAATTATTTACTAAAATTCAATTATTTTCATAAATTTAAAAAAAATTCATCGCGATAATTCAATTAGTCGTAAAAATAATAAAATTCATATTAAAAGAATTCAATTATTTAAAAAAATTGCAAACTTATTGTCAAGAATTCAATTAATTTCCTAAATAACTAAAATTTTTTAGTAAAATTCAACTATTTTCATACATTACAAATTTTTTCAGTAAAATTCAATTATCATAAATTACATAAAATTTCTCAGAAAAATTCAATTTTCTTCCACAATTTTTGTAAAATTTGTTTACGAGATTTCAATTATTTATCTAAATAAGAAAATTCGTCGCAAGAATTCAATTATTTTTGTAAACAAGAAAATTCTTCGCAAGAATTCAATTATTTTCATAAATTAGAAATTTTTTTTAGTAAAAGTCAATTATTTTCATAAATTAGAAATTTTTTTTAGTAAAAGTCAATTACTTTCATAAATTACAAATATTTTCTCAGAAAAATTAAATTATTTTCATAACTTTTGGTAAAATTCGTTCCGACAATTCAATTATTTTTCTAAAGAAGAAAATTTTTCTGTAAATTTCAATTATTTTTGTAAATTACAAAATTGTTCAGGGAAATTTAGTTTTTTTTTAAATTTGAATAAAATTCCCAACAAGAAATCAATTAGTTTCCTTAATTAAAAATATTTTTCGCAAGGTTTTAATTCACAAGAATTGAATTCTTTTCATAAATTACGATATTTCTCAAAAAAATTCAATTATTTTCATAAATTTCAGTAAAATTCGTCGCGAGAATTCAATTATTTTTACAAATTACAAAATTTTTCTCTAAAATTCAATTATTTTCGTAAATTACAAAATTCTTCAGTCCTGGAAAATTGGTAAAAAAAAATTATTGTTTTTTTCTATTTTTCGTCATTAGAAGAGTAAAAATAGTTTCCAAAAAGAGTAAAAATAGTTTCCAAAAAAGAGTTAAAAATAGTTTCCAAAAAGAGTTAAAAATTAAAAGAGTAAAGACAATTTTAAAAACAGGAAAAAAGGACGTTAAAAGAGTAAAAATAATTTTTGTAAAATTAGAAAAAGTAGAAAAAGAAAATGATAAAAAATGGAAAAAATGGAAAAAATCTGTTAAAAGAATAAAAAAAAAAAAAAATACTTTTCGAAAAAATGGAAAGTGTAGAAAAAGTAAAAGGATAAAAACAGAAAAAAAGCTGTTAAAAGAGTAAAAATAATTTTCGAAAAAGTAGAAAATGTAGAAAGAAAATGATAACAAAATAGAAAAATTTGGATAGAAGAGGAAAAAGAGAAGAGAAATGTAAAAATTGAGGATTAAAAAAATTTCTCACCTGCGATCCGCCGAAATTTTCAATTGTAAGTTGAGAGTCGTCGGAGACGCTGTTCCTCCTGGAGCGTCTGCCTCCGTAGGAAGTTCGACGTTGATCCTCCCAATTACTAGGCCGGCCGGCGGCTTCCGCTCTCGCGACACTCTTCTCATCGGCTACCGAACTCAAAGTTGGCACGCCCTTCATTCGATGCACGACAAAATTCTCATCGCCTCTTCTAACATTTTCCAAACGGAAACAAAAAAGTCAATTTTTAAACGTAAATTCTTCAAAAACTCTATATTGAAAAAATATTCCAGCAAAAAAAAAAAAGAGGAATTTTGAGCGAAAAAAAAACTATTTTTTAGAAAAATTGCACCAAAAGAAAAGGAGAATTTTAAGGAAAAAATCGATTTTTGAAAAAATTGAACCAAAAAAGAGAGAATTTTTAGGAAAAAAAAATCTATTTTTGAAAAAATTGCACCAAAAAAACGGAATTCTAAGGAAAAAAATCTATTTTCAAAAATATTTCACCAAAAAATGGAATTCTAAGGAAAGAAATCTATTTTCAAAAATATTTCACCGAAAAAAAGAATTATTAGTAAAAAAAAAAATTATTTTCGAAACAATTCTACAAAAAAAAATGAATTTAAAGCACAAAATTCTATTTTCGAAAAAATTCTACAAAAAAAAGAAGAAGAACAAAATCTATTTTCGAAAATAAGCAAAAAAAAAATAATTTTTTATCGACAACTTTATTTTTGAAAATATTTTTAAAAAACAACAAGAAATTTAAAAGAAAAACTCTATTTTCGAAAATATTCCATAAAAAAATGAATTTTCAACAAAAATTCGATTTTCAAAAATATTTCACCAAACAAAAATATTTTAAATAAAAACTAAAAATATTTCACTAAAAAGAAAAATAATTTTAAATAAAAGAAAATAAAAACGATATAAGTAAATAAAAAAAAACGTAATAAAAAAATAGAATAAGAAAAAGTGAAATAAAATAGGATTTTAAATTTTAATTCAGTTCATTAAAAAAACTATTTTGAAAATTTCTAAAAATATTAAACAAATTTTCTTTAAAAAAAAATTCAATTTTAATAAATTACAAAAAAATGAATTATTTTGAAAATTTTTTAAAATATTAAGCTAATTTCCTTTAAAAAATTGAATTATTTTAATAAATTACAAAAAAATTGAATTATTTTCATGATTTTTATTGAATTTCGTCGCGAGAATTTAATTATTTTTCTAAATAAGAAATTGTTTTGTCAGGAATTCAATTATTTTCTTAAATAATAAATTATTTTCACGAATTACAAAACTTCCCAGTAAAATTCGATAATTATTTTCCTAAATAATAAAATTTGGCGTTAAAGAATTCAATTATTTTCCTAAAACTGAATAAAAAAAAATAAATAAAACAAAAGTAAAATAAAATAGTTTAAATTTTAATTTATTTTATTTTTTAACGAAAACTCGAATTAGTTTCTTGATAATTAATAAAATTGAAACAAACCTGTCTTGAAAGGAATGACTCTCGGCAGTTTGTTGCAATGATTGTGACTTCTTCACTGTCATTGTCGTCAATGGTTTTGGAACTAAAATAACAAATTACAAAAACAATGTTAACAATTTTCGTCAAATTTGCCTTTTTTCAACTATAAACTACATAAAAAAAATTCTATTCTTACTAAATAAAAAAATAAAACAAGGTGCTTTTCTCAAAAAACGAAAAAAAATACTGAAAATACTTGTCGTTGTTAATAACGCTATAAAAATTATTTACAATTCTTACAATAAATTTATAAAGAAATAAATAGTTTCTACAAATATACAAATCATAATTAATATCAATAATAATTATTTTTGGTGTTATTAATTATTTATTAATTTATTATTATTAAAAATAATAATAATAATAATAATTTTAATAATAATTTTAATAATAATAATTAGTAATAATAATAATAATAATTTTAATAATAATAATAATAATAATTATAATAATTAATAACAATGATTATCATTGTTATTAATTATCTATAATAATCAGTTTCATTCATAATAAATAAATACCAAAATACTAATAACAAAAATACTAACAAAGTTATTTATTCACTAACAATTATTCTTCAACAATTCTCAACGATTTTGTTAATTTTCATTAAATAGCAGTTAATAAATTAATTAAAAAATCAACTGTGGTTAATAATTAATTTTGTTAAATTGAATTAAAAAAAAAAATAATGTAGTCAATTATTTACTTTTAAGTCAAAGTTCTTAATAAGAATTAATAATTCGTTTAAAATTATTTACATTTTTTTAATTCTAATACTTTTCCTACATTCCCAATAATTAAAACAAAAATGAAAATTATAAAGGAAGAAAAAAAAATTTTTTACCAAATTTTTATTCTTTGAAAATAATATTTGCAAATAAAGAGGAAAACAAACGGAAAAAAATTGAATGTACCTCCAACAATTAATATGTAATGCAAATAAATAGAATGAAATTTTTTTTTTAATACTTTTCTTTTTTACTCGGGTCATGCATTTTCAAAAGGGAAAACAGTTTCTAAACTAAAAAGAAAAACATAAAAAAAGAATTAAAGCATTAACAAAAATAAAAAAAAAACAATAATACAAAAATAGACAACAAAAAAAAAAAGAAATAGAAAATACGTAAATAATGTAAAAATTAAAAAATTAAAATTAAAATACAAAAATAAAAATAGAAAACAAATGTAGAAAACGAAGAGTAATTTTAAAAAATAGAAAAATAAAATACAAATAATGTAAAAATTAAAAAAAAAATTAAAATACAAAAATAAAAATAGAAAACAAAAGTAGAAAACGAAAACGAAGAGTAATTTTAAAAAATAGAAAAAGAAAATACAAATAATGTAAAAATTTAAAAAGAAAATTAAAATACAAAAATAAAAATAGAAAACAAAAGTAGAAAACGAAAACGAAGAGTAATTTTAAAAAATAGAAAAAGAAAATAAATAAATAAATCAAAATAAGCAAATAAAAACAAAATGTCATGCAAAAATAAAAACTATTATAATAAATAGAAAAACAGAATAAAAATAATAGAAGTAAAAATAAGGATAAGAGAAAAAAATAAAAAAACGTGCAAAAAAAAGGAATAAGGTGCAAAACATGGCAAAAGAAAAGGGAAAAAACTGCAAGAAAACCCAAGAATTAGAAAGAAAAACGAGCTCAAAACTAGTGACAAAAGCAAGGCTTCTTTTTCTTATTAACAATAATTTTATCGTTAATTCCATGCAATCAGTTCTGAAAAATTATTTTCACTTCCGAATTATCCAATTTTCGATTCTTTCTTATAAAATATTTTAATAATAGTAAAAATAAAAATAAAAATAAAAATAAAAATAAAAATAAAAATAAAAATAAAAATAAAAATAAAAATAATAATAATAATAAAAATAAAAATAAAAATAATAAAAATAAAAATAATAATAAAAATAAAAATAAAAATAAAAATAAAAATAATGATAAAAATAAAAATAAAAATAAAAATAAAAATAATGATAATAATAAAAATAAAAATAAAAATAATAATAAGAATAATAATAATAATAATAAATATAATAAATAAATAGATTGATAAAAAAATAATTAGATTAATAAATAAGTAAAAAAATAGACAAATAATCAAATAGATAAACAAAAATAAAAAATTAAATAAATAAGCAATTAAACATTAAAAAAAAAAATAAGTACAAAAACAATTTATTTATCTATTTGTTTATTTCTATTTATTGCAAATAAATAACAAACAAATATATAAACAAATATGTAAACAAATATATAAACAAATATATAAACAAATAAATAAATAATTAAATAAATAAATAAACCAAAAAAATACAAAAATACTTCCTCTATATATGAGGAAGCAATAATTAGATAAATAAATAAGTAAATTAAAAAAAAGTTAAATAAACAAATATATAACATAATAAATAATTATACAAACAAATAAATAAACAATTAAACAATTAATTAATTAATTATTTTTGTACATACAAAAATAATTAAACAATTAATTAATTAATTATCTTTGTACATACAAAAATAATTAAACAATTAATTAATTAATTATTTTTGTACATATAAAAATAATTAAACAATTAAGTAATTAATTATTTTTGTACATACAAAAATAATTAAACAATTAATTAATTAATTATTTTTGTACATACAAAAATAATTGGATAAATAAACAAAATAGTTAAGTAAAAGTAAGTAGACGATAAAAAAATTAAAAAAATAAATAAATAAAGAAAAATGAAGAAATTTCGAAAAGTGGAAAAGAAGGAACAACTTTTTTTTATTCGCGGTGAATAAAAAAAAATGACGCTGAACTCGATTTAGAGAGAGTGAGAAAGAGAGAGAAAATGACTATTATTATTTATTTTTTTTTTCTTTTCTTTTCTTTCTTTCTTTCCTCTCTTGATTCGAAAGGAGTGGATACCTGTAAAACCTGGCGCGGATACGGAGAGGTTGCTTCTCAGATCCGGAATCGGAGTGACAGACTGCGGTAGGCTTCGTTTATGAGCTACGCCATGAATATTGCGCGGACAGGCTGCACAACCCGAGTCATTTTCATTTTCATTTTCATTTTTCAGTGTGAGAAAAATCAGGAAATAAATATTTTTTTCAAAAAACAAAAAAAAAACCGTATTTAGAGAGAGAATTAACGAAAAAAGAACAAAAAAAAAAAAAACAATAAATAAAGAAAATTATTAAAATCAAAAAAAAAATATATTTAACTATGAAAGGTGGTTTTTTTCTGTCTTTTTTTTAACGTTGGCAAAGCATCGACAAGATTAATATTTACATGAGAAAAAAATGTACAAGAGAAAAATTAACAAACATTCTTTTTCAGTGAGAAAAAATTTTTTTTGTCAAAAAAAGTGTTTACATCTTTTTAAAAATAATAATTTAATAAAAAATGTTTACATCTTTTTAAAAAATAATAATTTAATAAAAACTAATAATTTAATAAAAAAAATAATTTAATCCTGATAAAAAACAATAATTTAATAAAAAATAATTTATTAAAAAAAATTTACAAAATAAAAAGACGAATAAAAAATAATAATTTAATAAAAAAAAATAATTTAATCCTGAAAAAAACAATAATTTAATAAAAAATAATAATTTAATAAAAAATAGTAATTTATTCAAAAATAATAATTTATTCAAAAATAATAATTTATTTAAAAAAATTACAAAATAAAAAGACGAATAAAAATATTCAATCTAAAATAGAAAAATCGTTTTTAAAAAAGAAAAAAATAATGAGAAAATTCCTAAATTGCACAAAATAATTTAAAAAAAAAAAATATTTTCGATTTTATTTTCGTAATTTGTACAAAAGAGAGAAAAAAATTTAGAAAAATTCAAGGAACGATATATGTGGAGTAAAAAAGTTTTTTAGATTGACTATTGTGCGTATTGATACTGATAAAAAGCATTTCATGCCGTTTTAATTGCAGAAAATCGTATAATAAAAAATAAACAAAAAGAAAGAGCAAGAGAAAAAAAATACAGAGAGAAGAGAAGAAAAAAAAAACAGGAAATAGAATCAGAAAAATTTGATTGTTCTGCCATTAAAACGAAATTCCACCAAGAAAATCATAAAAGAAATGGAAATAAATTACAAACGAAAAAGTGTAATTTCTCTCGAGATGAAAAAAAATACAAAAAAAATTTTTATTTTCCTAAAAACATGCGTCAGCCTTCACCAATATTAAATTCCACCACCATTTTTTTTTTGCTGTTAATCTCTACTTTTTACATTTCTTAATAATAGTTTTTACTTATTTTACATTTTTTTACTTATTTTTCATTTTTTTTTACTTATTTTACATTTTTTTACTTATTTTTCATTTTTTTTACTTATTTTTCATTTTTTTTTACTTATTTTTCATTTTTTTCCTTATTTAAACAAACATAGTTTTCTTTAATTCACAATTCTTGCAACTGAAGAGAAACAAATTTAACAATAAATTTTTCAATAAAATTTTCCTCTTTCTAAATTCATTTATTGGTAAAGAAAAAAAAAATTCTTTGCGAAAAATTAGCGAAATACTTTTTTCATAACAAAAATAGAAAACAGAAACAAACAAAATAACAAAGCTGAAAAATTTGTTTTTCAAAATGTTCCAGAAGACAAGGAACAAAAATTTTCTTTTTTTTTGAGATGGAAATAAAAACAATAATTATAAAATAAAAAAAAAACTGTAAAGGAACTTTTTGATTGGAAATTTTTTGTAAATTTCTGTTTTTGTATAAAAGTTTTGAAGGAAATTTCTTGTTTTTTTAAAGAAACGTGCTTACCGTCGACAAATTGATGAGCTCTTTCTTTACCAGGATAACGTACACACTCGGCCGAATTTAGTTCCAAGGCATTGTACATATCGGCGAGAAAAACCACCAGATTTTGCTTCATTGATCTAAAAGAAAAAAAAATGTATTCACTGTCAATTCCTTTGAAAAAAATGGATTTTTCCAAAATAAACAGAAAAAAACTTCAATTTTCCAAAATAAACGCAAAAAAATTTAAATTTACCAAAATAAACGCAAAAAAGTTTCTTCTTCAAAAAATCAATTAAAAAGAACTGAATTTTACTATTTTAGTTTAAAAAAAAGCAAAAAAAAAAAAAAATTCAAATTTTCCAAGACTTAAAAAAATATCGAATATTCCCAAATAAACAAAAGAAATTTTGAATTTTCCAAAATAAGTTAAAAAAAAGGTTAAATTTTTTTAAACTAAAGATAAATTGAATTTTCCAAAATTAACCCAAAAGAAAAACAAATTTTCAAAATAAACTTAAAGAAAACTTGTAAATTTTTTAAAATAAGCAAAAACAAATTTTGAATTTTCCAAAATAAGTTCAAAAAAAGGTTCAATTTTCTCAAAACAAAGATAAATTGAATTTTCCAAAATTAACCCAAAAGAAAAACAAATTTTCAAAATAAACTTAAAGAAAACTTGTAAATTTTTTAAAATCAAGCAAAAAAATTTTTTTTGAATTTTCCAAAATAACAAAAAAAAAAACAAATACAATTTTCAAAAATAAAACGAAAAAGTCAAAATTTCCCCAAAGAAATTCTAGAGAAATTTAATTTTTTCAAATACAGCCGAAAGAAAGCTCGAATTTTCAAAAAAAAAAACTCAAAAAATTATAATGTTCTGAATAAATATCAGGAAAACTTTAATTTTCTTAAAAAAGAAAAAAACTTTTAATTTTCCCAAAAGAAACTCAAAGAAGCTCGAAATTTAATAAATAAAGTAAAAAAAGTTGAATTTTTATAAAAAAACCTTTTAAAAATTCGAATTTTTCTCAAATAAAACGAAAACATCTTCAAATTTGTCAAAATAAAACAAAAAAATATTCGAATTTTTCAAAATAAAACAAAAACATCTTCGAATTTTTCAAACAAGAATTAATTTAAATTTTCCGAAATACTTCAGAAAAAATTGGAATTTTTCTTTTAACAACTAAATTTTGTTCCGATTGTTTGTTAAATTCTTCCTTATTTAGAAATTCATTTAAATTAATTAATAATTAAATTATTTCAATTTTATTTGTACTCCTTTTTACAGAAAATAATGTCTTTTTTTGTTTTTAAAACTAACGTTGATTTTTAAGCTAAAATTAGTAATTGGAAAAATTAATTTTAATTAAAAAAAATTGAAAATTCTTTTAGTTAAAGAATTAAAAATTCTTTCAATTAAAAAATTATAAATTAAAAATTCCTTTGATTAAAAAATTAAAAATTCATTTAGTAAAAGAATTAAAAATTCTTTCAATTAAAAAATTAAAAATGAAAAATTCTTTTAGTTAAAAAATGAAAAATTCTTTTAGTTAAAGAATTAAAAATTCTTTAAGTTAAAAAATAAAAATTAAAAATTCTTTTAAGTAAACAATTAAAAATTAAAAATTCATTCATTTGAGAAATAATAAGGAAAAATTCTTTTAGTTAAAAAATAAAAATTAAAAATTTTTTTAATTAAACAACTAAAAATTAAAAATTCTTCTAGTAAAAAAATTAAAAAAATCTTTTAATTAAAAAATTTAAAATCCTTCAATTGAAAAATGAAGATTAAAAATTCTTTTAATAAAAATGAAAAATTCATTTAGTTAAAGAAATAAAAATCCTTTCAATTAAAAAATTAAAAATTAAAAATTCTTTTAATTAAAAAATGAAAATTCAAATTCTTTTAAATAAAAAATTCAAATTTCTTCTGGTAAAAAAATTAAAAATTCTTTTAATTAACAAAATTTATAATTCTTTTAGTTAAAAAATTAGAAATCCTTCAATTAAAAAAAAAAAATTAAAAATTTTTTTAGTTAAAGAAATAATAATTTATTTAGTTAAAGAATTAAAAATTCTTTTACTCAAAATAATTAAAAATTCTTTTAGTTAAAAAATTGAAAATTCTTTTAGTTAAAAAATAAAAATTAAAAATTCTTTTAGTTAAAAAATTAAAAATTCTTTTAGTTAAAAAATAAAAATTCTTTTAGTTAAAAAATTCAAAATTCTTTAAGTTAAAAAATAAAAATTTAAAATTCTTTTAGTTAAAAAATTGAAAATTCTTTCAGTTAAAAACTAAAAATTCCTTTAGTTAAAAAATTCAAAATTCTTTAAGTTAAAAAATAAAAATTAAAAATTCTTTTAATTAAAAAATGAAAATTCAAATTCTTTTAATTAAAAAATTCAAATTCAAATTCTTTTAATTAAAAAATTAAAAATAGAATCATTTGAGAAATAATAGATAAAAATTCTTTTAGTTAAAAAATTCAAAATTCTTTTAGTTAAAGAATTAAAAATTCTTTTAGTTAAAAGAAATAAAAATTATTTCAATCAAAAAATTAAAAATTCTTTTAGTTAAAAAATTAAAAATTCTTTTAGTTAAAAAATTGAAAATCCTTTAATTGAAAAATAAAAATTAAAAATTCTTTTAGTTAAAAAATTGAAAATTATTTTAGTTAAAAATTGAAGGATTCTTTTAGTAAATAAATTAAAAATTCTTTTAGTTAAAGATTTAAGGATTCTTTTAGTTAAAAAATTGAAAATTCTTTTAGTTCAAGATTTAAGGATTCTTTTAGTAAATAAATTAAAAATTCTTTTAGTTAAAAAATTGAAAATTATTTGAAAAAGGTAAAAAAAAAAGAAAAAGAAAAATTACCCTCGCATATAAGTGACGTCCTCGGGCTGCATGTGAAAAATCGCATAAGGCAAGCACCGAGAACAGAAGCTATGCACCAGTGACAAATTGTGCAGCGCGTCGGCGACGGAGGGCCTCTTGGAGACGCGGATCTGCATCCAGTTGAGTTCGTTGGGACAGTAGAGGGCGACGACGGCGGCCAGGCCCACGCCGTCGCACAGCGCCTGGAAGTCCTTGGCCGTCGGCAGCTCGGGCAGTCGCGTCTTGTCGCCGGCGCCGCCGTCCTCCTCCGTCTGAATTTTCCCGATCAGCGCCTGCGACGCGTGACTGATCCAGAGCAGCAGGCCCTTCTCGTGGTCGGCCGGCACCTCCACGTGCGCCGATGGGTCGAAGCGCCTTATCGCCGACACCACCTGCTCGCCCATCACCACCTCCTTCGCGTAGAGTATCATTAGTCCTTCTATCACAGCCATGTGCGCCGACTGCGGTGAAAAAAATTAGTTATTACTTACTACGATTTATAAAAAATTAGTTATTCTCGCCTCTCAATTCATTTCATTTTTTTTAATTAATTGGCTAATTGGCTAATTAGGGTTTTTACTTCTTTTTATTACTATTTTTTTAGTCAAAGTATATTTTGAGAGAAAATTTACTATTTGGACAAATTATACTATTTGGCCAAATTTTTCGAGAGAAATTTTACTATTTGGCCAAATTTCACAAGACAAATTATGCCACTTGGACAAATTTTACTATTTAGCAAAATTTTTAATAAATCAAATTTTACTATTTAGCAAAAATTTTAGTAAATCAAATTTTACTATATAGCAAAATTTTTAGTAAATCAAATTTTACTACCTGACCAAATTTCAAAAAATTTTACTATTAGGACAAATTTCAAGACAAATTTTACTATTTGGACAAATTTCAAGACAAATTTTAGTATTTGGCCAAATTCTTCGAGACAAATTTTACTATTTCACGAAATTTAAAAAAATTACTATTTGGACAAATTTCAAGACAAATTTTAGTATTTGGCCAAATTCTTCGAGACAAATTTTACTATTTCACGAAATTTAAAAAAATTACTATTTAGCAAAATTTCAAGACAAATTTTACTATTTGGTAAAATTACTATTTGGCCAATCCTAAAAAATACTATTTGGGCAAATTTAAATACAAATATTACTATTTAGACAAATTTCAAGACAAAATTTACTATTTGGCAAAATTTCAAGACAAATTTTACTATTTGGCAAAATTTTAAGACAAATTTTACTATTTGGCAAATTTCGAAAATTACTATTGGGCTAAATTTCAAAAATGTACTATTTGGACCTATTTAAAAACAAATTTTACTATTTGGCCAAATTTCATGATAAATTTTACTATTTGGCAAAATTTCAAGACAAATTTTACTATTTGCCAAAATTTTAAGACAAATTTTACTAATTGGTAAAATTAGGAAAATTACTATTTGGCCAATCATAAAAAATTAATATTTGGGCCGATTTAAATACAAATTTTACTATTTGACAAAATTTCAACACTAATTTTACTACTTGGTAAAATTAGGAAAATTACTATTTGGCCAAACTTAAAAAATTTCTATTTGGGCAAATTTAAAAACAAATATTACTATTTAGACAAATTTAAAGAGAAATTTTACTATTAAGACAAATATAAAGACAATTTTACTATTAAGACAAATTTCAAGACAAATTTTACTATTTGGCAAAATTTTAAAACAAATTTTACTATTTGGCAAAATTTTAAGACAAATTTTACTATTTGACAAATTTCGAAAATTACTATTGGGCAAAATTTCAAAAATGTACAATTTGGTCCTATTTTAAAAACAAATTTTACTATTTGGCCAAATTTCATGATAAATTTTACTATTTGGCAAAATTTCAAGACAAATTTTACTATTTGGCAAAATTTTAAGACAAATTTTACTATTTGGTAAAATTAGGAAAATTACTATTTGGCCAATCATAAAAAATTAATATTTGGGCCAATTTAAATACAAATATTACTATTTAGGCAAATTTCAAAACAAAATTTACTATTTGGCAAAATTTCAAGACAAATTTTACTATTTAGCAAAATTTCAAAATTCACAATTTGGACAAATGTAAAGAATAATTTTACTATTTAGACAAATATCTTAAAAAATTTACAATTTATACAAATTTCAAGACAAATTTTACTATTTGACAAAATTTCAACACTAATTTTACTACTTGGCAAAATTAGTAAAATTACTATTTGGCCAAAGTTAAAAAATTACTATTTGGGCAAATTTAAAAACAAATATTACTATTTAGACAAATTTAAAGACAAAATTTACTATTTGGCAAAATTTCAAGACAAATTTTACTATTTGACAAAATTTCAAAATTCACAATTTTGACAAATGTAAAGAATAATTTTACTATTTGGCCAAATTTTTAAAAAATTTACAAATTAAACAAATTTAAAGACAAATTTCACTATTTTAACAAATTTAAAGACAAATTTTACTATTTGGACAAATTTCAAAAACAAATTATATTATTTGGCAAAATTTAGAAAATTACTATTTGGCAAAATTTAAAAAAATTACTATTTGAGCAAATTTAAAAACAAATATTACTATTTAGACAAAGTAAAAAACAAATTTTACTACTTAGACGAATTTAAAGACAATTTTACTATTTGACAAAATTTAGAAAATTAACGTTTGTCCAAATTTCAAAAATTTACTATTTGAACTCATTTAAAAACAAATTTTACTATTTGGCTAAGTTTATGAAAATTAACATTTGGCCAAATTCCAAAAAATTACTATTTGGACAATTTTAAAGACAAATTTTACTATTTGGCCAAATTTCATGATAAATCTTACTATTTGACCAAATTTCACAAGACAAATTATGCCACATGGCCAAATTTCTAGAAAATTTTAACTATTTTGACAAATGTTAGGGCAAATTTTACTAATTGGCTTAATTTCAAGCCAAAATTTACTATTTGGCCAAATTTTACAATACAAATTATGCCACTTGGCCAAATTTCAAGAACAATTTTACTATTCTGACAAACTTATAGGCAAATTTGACAAATTGACAAATTTTAAGATTAATTTTACTATTTGACTAAGTTTGACAACATAAATTTTACTCTTAGGACAAATTCAAAGAAAAAATTTTAGTATTTGGCCAAATTTTACAAGACAAATCTTATTATTTGGCCAAATTTCAAGATAATTTTTACTGTTTGGCCAAATTTCACACAACAAATTATATTATGTGGCCAAATTAAAAGCCAAATTTTACTATTTGCCCAAATTTCAAAGCAAATTTTACTATTTAATCAAATTAAAAAATAAATTTCACTATTTGATCAAATTTCAAGATAAACTTTACTATTTGGCCATATTTTAAAAGATTTTACTATTAGGACAAATTTAAAGACAAATTTTAGTATTTGGCGAAATTCTGCAAAACACATTTTTAAACATAAATGTAACTGTTCGGTCAAAATTTGCAATGCAATTTTGTCCAAATATTAAAATTTGGCCAAATGGTTACGAGTAAAAAAAATTTCCTATCATAAATTACACTACTTGGCCAAATATTTATTCAAGCAAAATTTTCCGCACCAAATTTACAATTTGGCTAAATTTTTTTTGTGACAAATTTGTTTGAAAATTTTTTTTTTACAATTTGGCCAAATTGGATGGACAAACTTGAATATTTAGTCAAACTTTTATTTATTTACATTTAGCTAAATGACAAATTTGTCAGAGTTAAAATTCAGCTAAATGACAAATTTGTCAGAGTTAAAATTCAGCTAAATAAAAATTTAGCAGAGTTAAAATTCAGCTAAATAAAAAATTAGCAGAGTTAAAATTCAGCTAAATAAAAATTTAGCGGAGTTAAAATTCAGCTAAATAAAAAATTAGCAGAGTTAAAATTCAGCTAATTAAAAATTTAGCGGAGTCAAAATTCATCTAAATAAAAATTTAGCGGAGTCAAAATTCATCTAAATAAAAATTTAGCAGAGTCAAAATTTATCTAAATAAAAAATTAGCAGAGTTAAAATATAGCTAAATAAAAATTTAGCAGAGTTAAAATTCAGCTAAATAAAAATTAGCAGAGTCAACATTCGTCTAAATAGAAAATTAGCAAAGTTAAAATTCAGCTAAATAAAACTTTAGCAGTGTTAAAATTCTGCTAAATAAAAATTTAGCGAAATAAAAATTAAGTCGGAGTAAAATTTAGTTTTCTACAAATTTAACGAAAATAATTTTTTTTTCATCGATTATATAGTCAAAATTCCATGTGAAATAAATATTTTTTTCTGTAATAAAAAATTTTTTGAAAAAAAAAAAAAAAATTGTCACTTTATTACCATTTTGAGCGGCGAATTTTGTATGAGGATCGTCTCAGTGATTTGGGTGTTATTTGGCTCCGAGACAAAAACGCCCTTACGGGCAAGTGCCTGGAGAATTCCCGTATGATTCTGATTGTTGTAATTCGGGTCAGAATAAATGCTGGCCAATGCCATGCAGTAGAGTTCCGCATTGGAGAGCGCTTGAACAATTTGCGGTTTCAGGTGTTCTTGATCCTGCGAAAAAAACAATCGAAAATTACCAAAATATTTTTCAATTTTTTTTTTTTAAATATTTTTTTTAATCATAAATAATAATTAATTATTTTTATTATTCAACGTTAGTATTATTATTATTATTATTATTATTTTAGTTAATAAATAAATGATAAATAATTAATATTCTTTTTTTATTAACAAGTAAATATTTTACAATTATTATTATTATTATTATTATTATTATTATTATTATTATTATTTTATTATTATTATTTACTTATTATTATTTTATTATTATTTTTTCTATTATTATTATTTTTATATTACTATTTTTATTATTAATTTAAATAATTATAATATTCTACCTATTTTTCATTAAGTAGTAAATATTTTGCAATCGTTATTTATTACTTTAATTATTATTATTTTTTATTATTCAATATTATTGTTTTAATTAATACAAAATTAATATTGTTTTTATTTTTTATAAACTAGTAAAAATCTTGTATTTATTTATAATTTCATTAAGATTAGTAAAGAAGAAAAACGAAATCTATGAAATTGGAAAGTCGTGAGCGATGGTCGTGGTCGTTAAGCGTTGTGTTTTAGGCTCACATCCCGGGCGAGGGTTACGGGTTCGATTCCCTCCAACGGTGGGTACAAATTTTTCATCAATTTTTCTTAATAAAAATTTACAACTATTATTTCTATGTTAAACAAAAAACGTAAAATTGAAACAAATCAATTAAATATTAAAAAATCAATAATATAAGATTAATAAATAAATAAATGAAAAATTATAAATATAAATTATGAAATTTTAAAATAGAGATGAACGTCAAATTTAAATAATAATAATAATAATAATAATAATAGTAAAAAGGCCTTAATAATAAAATAATAATAATTCAACAAATAAATTCGCTAAGAAAAAAATATTATAATAAATAAATATTTAAAAAAAATTGCAAAATAGTAAATAAATAAATTCGCTATGAAAAGAAATAATTAAATAATAAAATAAAATAATAAATAAATTAAATTATTAAATAAATTAAAAAAAAAAAACATTGCAAAATAGTATATAAATAAATCCAATGAAACAAAATAATTATAACAGTAAATAAATAAATTCGCTAAGAAAAAATACAGTTAAATAATAATAAATCATAAATTAATAAATATTAAAAAAAATATTACAAAATTGTAAATAAATAAATATTTAAAAAAAACATTGCAAAATTGTAAATAAATAAATATTAAAAAAATATTGCAAAATTGTAAATAAACAAATATTAAAAAAAACATTGCAAAATTGTAAATAAATATTTAAAAAAATATTGCAAAATTGTAAATAAATAAATATTTAAAAAAAAACATTGCAAAATAGTAAATAAATAAACATTTAAAAAAAACTCCAAAAATAAGTCCAGAAAAAAATCCCAACTGAGTGAAATTCACAATAGAAAAAAAAATCCCTTAAATTCTGCCAAGAAAACAGAAAAGAAAAATACAAAGAAGAAAAAAAAACAGCAAACGAAAAAAAAATAAATAAAAAAAAATTGAAAGTCCAAAAGTTGAGTGAAAGACACGTGAGTTAAATTCCCAATGCATTTAATAGGTGGTTTTACAGCCATCTTCGTGACTTTCACGATCCCAGTTTTCTTGTCGAATGGGAAACAAGGACGCGACCCACTGCGCCGCACACACACGACATTTTTCACCAATACACATTTATATAAAAACACACCCATATTTCCCATTATTATTATTATTATTATTATTATCATTATCATCATCGTAATATATTTTACGTCCAACTTGGGGAGTTTAAAAACCTTTTATCACTATATAGACAGACGAATGTAACGAGCTATTAATTTCCTAACTGCTTTTTTTCCCTATATATCTAGTGTACTATATATTTATCGTCTATTAATAACTAACAGATATGAATGAATTTGGTAATCAAATACCAATTAATAAAGAAAATAAAAGGTAAAGATAAAAATAAAATTAATTATAAATTATAATGCAGGATGAAATTTTTGTTTTTTTATTTTTATTTTTATTTCTTTATTCAGTTTCTTTGGACTAGAAAAAAGTAATAGAAAATAGGAGTTAATTGATAATTTGTCGAGTAAACAAATTGAACTATTTTTTTTATTTGCCATTCATTTAATTATCATGTCAATTTTATTTCTTGTAATTAATGTAATATAAATAATAGTTATATTAATAATAAATATTAAATTATTAAAAGGGGAACTAAATTATTAGTAACTAATTTAAAGAAAACTAATTACTAATTAATTTAAAGAGAACTAATTAGTAACTAATTTGAAGAAAACTAATTACTAATTAATTTAAAGAGAACTAATTAGTAACTAATTTGAAGAAAACTAATTACTAACTAATTTAATGAAAACTAATTAACAACTAAGTAAAGAAATCTAATTAGTGACTACTTTTGTTAAGAATATTAAAAAATAACTAATTTTGTACAAAATACTAATTACTAAATTAGTTTACTTAGAATAATAATCAGTTAGTAATTTTGTACAGAACACTAATTAGCAACTAAGTTTGTTAAGAATACTATTTAACAAATTTTGTACAGAATACTAATTACTAAGTAATTTTGTACAGAATACTAATTACTAAGTAATTTTGAACACAATACTAATTACTAAGTAATTTTGTACAGAATACTAATTACTAAGTACTTTTGTACACAATACTAATTAGTAAATAATTTTTTAATGATATTTTTCTAACTAATTTTGAAAAAAATACTAATTAGAAACTAGTTTTGTAATAATACTAATTAGTAACTTATAAATTCAATTGTATCAATATAATATATATTAAGTAGCAGTTTCAATTAATTATTAGAAATTACAATATTAATAAGGAAAAAAATTTTTTTTTCGATGTAGAAAAATAGAAAATCAAGGCAGACGACTCAGATGAATTTTCGTGCCTTAAAAATAAATTTTTTTTTTGTCTCAATTAAAAAGGAAACAAATGTTTATTATATTTACCTCATGATCTCGATAATATGGCTCCCGGAGTTTAATCGGGACATTATTGCTGTACGCTTTCGATAAGAGCCATTTTACGGAGGCACGTTGTTTGGCCTGAAATCAAAAAAAAAAAAAAATTTTATTACTTTTTCAATTCGTCAATTTTACGAATTTACGATAAAAAAATACCATATTTATAAATTTCGATTTCTTTTTTTTTGTTATATTTAATTGTTACTAGTAATTGTCAAAAAAATTTTTTAAATCAAATTTAATATTCAATTCTTTAAGATTGTCTAAAACTCAGTCCCTACTAAAAATCAGTTGATTTTCTGATGAAAAAATATCAATAATTGAAGGAAAAAATTTTTAAAAATTTTTTCAAATGGCAGCTAAGTGGCTGATGGAGTCAAAAAAATTTAAAAAATTAAATAAAATGTTCTATTCTTTAAGACTGTCTTAAACTCAGTCCCTACTGAAAGTCAGATGATTTTCCGATGAAAAGAATATTAAAAATTGGAAGAAACAAATTTTTCAAAATTTTTCCAAATGGCAGCTGAGTGGCTGTTGGAGTCAAAAAAATTTAAAAAATTAAATAAAATGTTCTAATCTTTAAGAGTGTCTTAAACTTAGTCCCTACTGAAAGTCAGATGATTTTCCGATGACAAGAATATTAAAAATTAGAAGAAACAAATTTTTCAAAATTTTTCCAAATGGCAGCTGAGTGGCTGATGGAGTCAAAAAAATTTAAAAAATTAAATAAAATGTTCTATTCTTTAAGACTGTCTTAAACTCAGTCCCTACTGAAAGTCAGATGATTTTCCGATGAAAAGAATATTAAAAATTGGAAGAAACAAATTTTTCAAAATTTTTCCAAATGGCAGCTGAGTGGCTGTTGGAGTCAAAAAAATTTAAAAAATTAAATAAAATGTTCTAATCTTTAAGAGTGTCTTAAACTTAGTCCCTACTGAAAGTCAGATGATTTTCCGATGACAAGAATATTAAAAATTGGAAGAAACAAATTTTTCAAAATTTTTCCAAATGGCAGCTGAGTGGCTGATGGAGTCAAAAAAATTTTAAAAATTAAATAAAATGTTCTCTTCTTTAAGACTGTCTTAAACTCAGTCCCTACTGAAAGTCAGATGATTTTCCGATGAAAAGAATATTAAAAATTGGAAGAAACAAATTTTTCAAAATTTTTCCAAATGGCAGCTGAGTGGCTGTTGGAGTCAAAAAAATTTAAAAAATTAAATAAAATGTTCTAATCTTTAAGAGTGTCTTAAACTTAGTCCCTACTGAAAGTCAGATGATTTTCCGATGACAAGAATATTAAAAATTGGAAGAAACAAATTTTTCAAAATTTTTCCAAATGGCAGCTGAGTGGCTGTTGGAGTCAAAAAAATTTAAAAAATTAAATAAAATGTTCTCTTCTTTAAGACTGTCTTAAACTCAGTCCCTACTGAAAGTCAGATGATTTTCCGATGAAAAGAATATTAAAAATTGGAAGAAACAAATTTTTCAAAATTTTTCCAAATGGCAGCTGAGTGGCTGTTGGAGTCAAAAAAATTTAAAAAATTAAATAAAATGTTCTAATCTTTAAGATTGTCTTAAACTCAGTCCCTTTCAAAAGTCAGATGATTTTCTGATGAAAAGAATATTAAAAATTGGAAGAAACAATTTTTTCAAAATTTTTCCAAATGGCAGCTGAGTGGCTGATGGAGTCAAAAAAATTAAAAAAATTAAATTAAATGTTCTATTCTTTAAGATTGTCTTAAACTCAGTCCCTATTAAAAGTCAGATGATTTTCCGATGAAAAGAATATTAAAAATTGATAGTAATAAATTTTCCAAAATTTTTCCAAATGGCAGCTGAGTGGCTGATGGAGTCAAAAAAATTTTTAAAATTAAATAAAATGTTCTAATCTTTAGGATTGTCTTAAACTTAGTCCCTACTGAAAGTCAGATGATTTTCCGATAAAAAGAATATTAAAAATTGGAAGAAACAAATTTTTCAAAATTTTTCCAAATGGCAGCTGAGTGGCTGTTGGAGTCAAAAAAATTTAAAAAATTAAATAAAATGTTCTAATCTTTAAGATTGTCTTAAACTTAGTCCCTACTGAAAGTCAGATGATTTTCCGATGACAAGAATATTAAAAATTGGAAGAAACAAATTTTTCAAAATTTTTCCAAATGGCAGCTGAGTGGCTGATGGAGTCAAAAAAATTTAAAAAATTAAATAAAATGTTCTAATCTTTAAGATTGTCTTAAACTTAGTCCCTACTGAAAGTCAGATGATTTTCCGATGACAAGAATATTAAAAATTGGAAGAAACAAATTTTTCAAAATTTTTCCAAATGGCAGCTGAGTGGCTGATGGAGTCAAAAAAATTTAAAAAATTAAATAAAATCTTTAAGATTGTCTTAAACTCAGTCCCTATTAAAAGTCAAATGATTTTCCGACGAAAAAAATATTAAAAATTGGAAGAATAAAATTTTTAAAAATTGTTTGTCCCGGCTTTTTCTTTACTTATTAATGAGCATGGGAAAAATTTCTCATTCTTTGAATGAAAGGAAAGAAAAAATATTTATTAGTTTTTTTGTTGGTTTTTTCTTAAGAAAAATGTTTGAAACACCTTTAAACAATAATTCAAATTTCAAAATTCCCGCCATAAACGGTTTATTGGGAAAAATGGCGGGAAATTTAAAAATACCCTCGCACTTTTCTTGATTGGAAATTTTTTTTTTATTTTTAAAAAAGAAAATTTTCTTTTCGTTTACTTATAAAGAAACAAGGAATAAATTTCTCATATATTTTGTAATGAAAGGATTAAACTTTTTTTTTTTTTTTTGTAAATTCTCTTGAACTTGATTTGCAAATACCAAGTTTTGCTTTTTTTTTGTCCATTTAATTCTTTTTTGCATTCAATCCTCTTACAAGGAAAAACAGAGGAGAGATAAACACCGGTTATTATTTTTAATTTTCTTTGCATATCTACGGTAGGCGTGCGTTTTCCTTCCTTTTAAACCGCACAGACAAGTTTTGTATCGTTCTTTGTACACGAATTAAATTAAATATAAATTCCTCGCGTGCATATCCTCATTTTTTTTTTTAATATTATCAGGAGTGACGGATCTTACAATGAAAAAAAAGTAGTCAAAAGATAATTAAACTTGAAAAAAAAAATTTTCTCTTCTTTCTTCAATGAGAATATTAATAGTATTTTTTATTCATTGAGAATATTTTTTAATTAAATTATAAATTTAAACTAATTATTAATATTATATTGTTATTATTATTATTATAATTATTATTATAATAATTATAATTAAAATTATAATAATAAAAATTATTATTATGTTATTATTATTATATTATTATTATTATTATTATTATATTATTATTATTATTATTATTATTATTATTATTATTATTATTATTACATTTTTATTCCAAACAAGATCGTTTATTATTATAAAGAAATAATTAACATTTAGACGTAATAGAAAAATTATTATAAATACTTTTAGAAAAGTGAATATTTTATTAGCGGTTAATTAATAATATTCAATTATTCATTTAAAAAAAAATTTTTTAAATCCACTAAATTTAAATTTTGCGCAACTATTTCTTAGGTTATGTCGTTAAATTAGTTTGAAAAAACACTTAATTTGAATTTCCCGCTCTAAATTTTAAGGTTAGGTCTAAAAATCAATTTATACAGAAAATACCATTTGAATTTTCCGCCTTTAAGTTTTAAGACGTTATAACTCAAAAAATTCGTTCTTTATAGAAAGAAAATACAATTAATTTTAATTGCCCGCCATTATTTTTAAGGTTATAGCGTGAAATTCGTTTAAAAGGTTTAAAATAACGGTAAATTTATATTTTCCGCCACGAATTTTGAGGTTACGGCTAAAAATTCCTTTTTTTTTTAAAGAAAAAATACAATAAATTCAAATTTCCCGCCATTAATTTTGAGGTTATGACACTAAATTCGTTTGAAAAACGCCAGTCAATTTCCCGCCTTAGTTTTTAAACGTTATTTAGCGGGAAAATTCAAACTTACATAAATAAAAGTAGCAAAAAAAAAAAATTCAAAATTACGAAAAATAGTGAAATTAATTTTAAAAAATTTACTTTTCTCGAATAATATAAAAAAAGAAAAAAAAATATCCCTCTTACTATATTGCAATGCAAAGTAGTAAATTTATTTATTAACACCTCTTTTTACTCGCACAAGAGAATAAAAATAAATGATCCGTATCAAAATTGAATATAAAAATATTTTTTCCGAATAAAATTTTTTTTTTCTAAAATATAAACGCAGTGAAGAATATAGAAATTTATATACAAGTGAATAAAGTGAATAAAGTGAATAAAGTGAATGAAGTGAATCGCTCTCGTGCCTCCATGGTTGCCTGATCGCCTTTATGGAAAATTATCAAATAGACACACAATGTACAGTATATATAAATATAAATCCCAGAATTACACAGAGGTAACGAAACTCACAGACAATTTTAACTTTATATGTAGCGTTTTCCGTATATACATATGACACTGAGACTCTTTTTATAGATATAATAATATAGAACTCGCAGTTACGTTAGACGCAACGTACTTTCATACTGTATAAAAATATACATTGTTCCTTCAATGTACAGTCATCGACAAAACGATTTTTAGTTTAATACATTTTTTATTCCCTTAATTCTTTAAGAAATATATTCATTTACAGCAAAAAAAAGAAATTATTTACTAATCAATTAGTGAACTTGACTCAGAAATAAAAAAAATAGTAAATTTTGCTGGTAAATAGAAATTTCTACTTATTTATTAGTCAAATTTACTAATCAATAGTAAAATTTACTAATTAATAATAAAAAAACTAAAATTTTACTAAAAAGTAGAATTTTATACAAATTTATTAGTAAAATTTACTAACTATTAATAAAATTAGTAAAATTTACTATTTATAAAATTAGTAAAATTTACTATTTGTAAAATTAGTAAAATTTACTATTTGTAAAATTAGTAAAATTTACTATTTGTAAAATTAGTAAAATTTACTATTTGTAGAATTAGTAAAATTTACTATTTGTAAAATTAGTAAAATTTACTATTTGTAAAATTAGTAAAATTTACTATTTGTAAAATTAGTAAAATTTACTATTTGTAAAATTAGTAAAATTTACTATTTGTAAAATTAGTAAAATTTACTATTTGTAAAATTAGTAAAATTTACTATTTGTAAAATTAGTAAAATTTACCAACTATTTGTAAAATTAGTAAAATTTACCAACTATTTGTAAAATTAGTAAAATTTACCAACTATTTGTAAAATTAGTAAAAATTAACAACTATTTGTAAAATTTGTAAAAATTAACAACTATTTGTAAAATTAGTAACTTTTGTTAATTATTAGTAAAAATAGTAAATTTGCCTACTAAATAGGTAGAAATAATAAGAAAACAACTTTGGCTAATAATTAATAAAAAGTAAAAATAGTAAATTATACCAAAATAAATAGTAAAAATATCAACTTTTACTAATAATTATTAAACAGTAAAAATAGTACTAAATAGTACTAAATATTGAATTGTACTAAAATAAATAGTTGAAATAGTAAGTTTTACTAAATTAAATTCTACAAAAAGAAATAGTTAAAATAGTAAGTTTTACTAAAATAAATAGAAAAAATAGTTGATCTTAATGAACCAAATAGTAAAAAATAATAAATTTTACTAAAATAAATAGTAAATTTTACCACAAAAAATAGTAAATTTTAGTATAATAAATAGTAAAATTAGCACCTTTTACTAATAATTAATAAATATTAAAAATAGTGAATTCTACAAAAACAAATAGTTAAAATAGTAAGTTTTACTAAAATAAATAGTCAAAACAGTAAATCTTACTAAAATAAATAGTAAAAATAGTAAATCTTACTAAAATAAATATTAAAAAATATAAATAGTAATAATAGTACAATCTACTAAAAAAATTAGTTAAAATAGTAAGTTTTACTAAAATAAACAGTAAATTTTACTATAATAAATAGTAAAATTTGTAAACTTTACTAAAATAAATAGTAAAAATAGCAACTTCTACTAATAATTAATAAATAGAAATTATAGTAAATTCATCAAAGTAATTAGTTAAAATAGTAAGTTTTACTAAAATAAGCAGTAAAAATAGTAAATCTGACTAATAAATAGTAAAAATAGTACATTTTACTAAAATAACTAGTAAAAAAAGCAACTTTTACTAAAATAAACAGTAAATTTTACTATAATAAATAGTAAAAATAGTGAATTTTACTATAATAAATAGTAAAAATATTGAATTTTACTAAAATAAATAGTAAAAATAGTAAATTTTACTAAAATAAATTGTAAAAATAGCAACTTTTACTAATAATTAATAAATATTAAAAATAATAAATTCTACAAAAAGAAATAGTTAAAATAGTAAGTTTTACTAAAATAAGCAGTAAAAATAGTAAATCTGACTCAAATAAATAGTAAAAAATGTAAATTTTACTTAAATAAATAGCAACTCTTACTAATAATTAATAAATAGTAATATTAGTAAATTCTACTTAAATAAATAGTTAAAATAGTAAGTTTTACAAAATTAAATAGTAAATTATGTTAAAAATAGTAAGTATTACTAAAATAAATAGTAAATTTTACTATAATATATAGTAAAAATTATAAATTTTACTAAAACAAATAAAACACAATAAATTCTACTTAACTATCTAATTAGTTCAAATTGTAAGTTTTACTAAAATAAATAGTAAAATTAGTAAATTTTACTAATACCAATTTTTTAGCTACTTATTAGTAAAATTTTGTTATAAGTTGTAAAGATACTGTGAATTTTGCAATAATATAATTGTATTAAATATATTATTAGAAGAAAATTTTGATTTGTCCGCTAATTACGAGGCATAAATAGAGCGGATCGATTGTTCTTCACTTTTCACGGCTCATGAGATAAATCATCCAACTTGAAAAGTTTAATTAATAATTTTTTTTCTAAAGGACATTTGTCATCGTTTTTAAATAAATTCCCAAAAGAAAATCTTTTTTTCTCTCTAATTTCTGCATTTTTAAAGAAAAGCACGTGTCAATTTTCTGTTAAAAACGGCTTTAACTGAAAAAAATATTTAAAAACACAATATTTGGAATTAAACATGATTGAATTTGAAAATAAAATTTTTAATCAAATAAATAAGAAAACAAATATATAATAAAAAAATAAATTAAATAAATAAGAAAACAAATATATAATAAAAATATTTATATAAAAATTCAAATATAAATAAATAAAAAATGTAACTGTAAATGAAAGTAGAAACGTAAATGCGTAAATAAAATTATAAATATAATTGTATAAATACAAAAAAGTCGCTAAATTGCATAAAAATAGTAATAAAAGTTGCTGTTTTTTGTAAGTGACGTCAACTTTAAAGTGACGAAATTTTTTGGACTTTAAAGGCGTCGAATAATTGAAACCAAGTGCAATAAAATGGAATGCAGAAAATTGTTGTAAGACTCTCAAGTTTCTCTCTTTATAAAAAAAAGGAAAATGCTTCATGAGGAAAAAATCTTTTTCTTAAAAATAGAAAGAAACAATATTTTTCTTTTGAATTTACGTAAATTTCAATTGCAAATTTCAATTTTGAATTTCAATTTTAAATTTCAATTTTAAATTTCAATTACAAATTTGAATTTTAAATTTCAATTGTTTTCAATTTTAAATTTCAATTGTTTTCAATTTTAAATTTCAATTGTTTTCAATTTTAAATTTCAATTTCAAATTTCAATTTCAAATTTCAATTTTAAATTTTAATTTCAAATTTCAAATTTCAATTTTAAATTTTAATTTCAAATTTCAATTTTAAATTTCAAATCAACACTAAATTTCAATTAAGTTTCCAATGATAGGTATTTTTACATTCAAAATATTCAAATTTAAATTAAATTTATTCAATGAAGGACAAAATTTCAAAAACATTCAAAAAATACATTATTTACAGTTAGCTTTGTGCGTTGGCTGCGCTTCTTAAGGCACCTACACTGTTTCATTACAAGGGTCGTGCGTTCGAATCCCCCCACGGAAAAATTAATTTTTTTTATAAATATTTTAAAATACTAATTATTCACTAATTTGACGAGAATACTAATTTGAAAATAATATTAATTAGTATATAATTTTTATAATACTAAATTTCAAAGAAAACTATTTAGAGGCTAATTTTTTTTAAGAATACTACTTAATATTTAATTAGAGACTAATTTGCAAAGAATACTAATTAGTAACTAATTTTCAAAGAATACTAACTAGTGACGAATTTTCAAAAGAATACTAATTTACGAAGAATACTAATTAGTAACTAATTTCGTAAATAATACTAATTTGCAGCTAATTTTCAAAGAATACTAATAATTGACTATTTTACAAAGAATACTAATTTGCAACTAATTTTCAAAGAATACTAATTAGCAACTAATTTTCGAAGAATACTAACTAGTGATGAATTTTCAAAATAATACTAATTAATGACAAATTTGTAAAGCATACTAATTAACAACTAATTTTCGAAGAATACTAATTTGCCAAGAATACTAATTAGTAACTAATTTGTTGGTAATAAACTAATTAGAAAAAGAATACGAATTAGTAACCAATTTCGTAAATAATAATTTACGAAGAATACTAATTAATAACTAATTTCGTAAATAATACTAATTTGCAACTAATTTTCAAAGAATACTAATAATTTACTAATTCACAAAGAATACTAATTTGCAACTAATATTTAAAGAATACTAATAATTGACTATTTTACAAAGAATAACAATTAATGATTAATTTGCAAAGAATACTAATTAACAACTAATTTTCGAAGAATACTAATTTGCCAAGAATACTAATTAGTAACTAATTTGTTGGTAATAAACTAATTAGAAAAAGAATACTAATTAGTAACCAATTTCGTAAATAATAATTTACGAAGAATACTAATTAGTAACTAATTTTGTAAATAATACTAATTTTTCAACTAATTTTCAAAGAATGCTAATAATTTACTAATCCACAAAGAATACTACTTTGCAACTAATTTACAAAGAATACTAATTTGCAACTAATATTCAAAGAATACTAACTAATGACGAATTTTCAAAAGAATTCCAATTAATGATTAATTTGCAAAGAATACTAATTAACAACTAATTTTCGAAGAATACCAATTTGCCAAGAATACTAATTAGTAACTAATTTGTTAGTAATAAACTAATTAGAAAAAGAATACTAATTAGTAACCAATTTCGCAAATAATACTAATTTACGAAGAATACTAATTAGTAACTAATTTCGTAAATAATACTAATTTGCGACTAATTTTTCAAGAATACTAATAACTGTCTAATTTGCAAAGAATACTAATTAGTAACTACTTTCGTAAATAATACTAATTTCCAGCTAATTTTCAAAGAATACTAATAACTTACTAATTTACAAAGAATACTAATTACTAACTAATTTTGTAAATAATACTAATTGTAAACTAATTTCCTGGTAATAAACTAATTAGTAACTAGTTAGAAAAAGAATACTAATTAGTAACTAGTTAGAAAAAGAATACTAATAAGTAACTAGTTTGAAAAAGAATACTAATTACTAATTTTAAAAAAAAAATTTTATTCGTATAAATAGTAAAAATAATAAAATTCATTCGAATGAATGAAAACTGTAGAAACATTTGCGAACAAAAGTCAACAAGTATCATCCTCAATGAAGATATGAAGTCATTCATTAAACTTATTATGAAGAGACTTAATTAGAAAGAAATGCCGATAATCCAATTTAATTGTTAATTGTTAATGAAGAGATTGAGGTTCATTTTTTTTCTTTTAAATATAAATTGTTTGCTTTCCTCCTTTTTTTATCTTTTATTCTTTTTTTTTTGCTGTCTTTCTCTGTCCCTTTCTCTTGTGTATTTAATAATCGACCAACCAACCTGGCGACCTACACTCGTCTATAAACACATACACACATTGAAACAAACACTCATTGCATTCTGCATTGACTGAAATGCAAGGTTTCACCTAGAAAACTGTATTTCACTACTGTTTAGGCGTTTCGCGTTCCTTTATATCGCAGCACACTAACTCATATATTGCTCCATTTTTTCCCCTCAATTTTATATATTCAATTTAGAAAAATTCTATTTTTTTATAAAAATAGTTTTTTAATTAAAAATTTAAACTATTTTTTTTTAGTTAAAAGTTTAAACTATTTTTTAATTAAAACTTTGGTCTATTTTTTAACTAAACGTTTTAACTATTTTTTAACTAAACGTTTTAACTATTTTTTAACTAAATATTTTAACTATTTTTTAACTAAATATTTTAACTATTTTTTCAGCAAAAATTTTAACTATTTTTCTAGCTAGAAATTTTTACTATTTTTCTAACTAAAAATTTACATCATCACAGGAACAAAAAATTTATTTACAACCCTAAAGAAAAATCTTATATTTAACAGTAAGAATAGTAAATTTTACTAACAAGTAGTAAGGATAGTAAATTTTACTAATAAGTAGAAAACTTAGTAAATTTTACTAATAAATAAAAAACATAGTAAATTTTACAAAAATGAGTAGTAAAAATAGTAAAATTTAAAAATAGTCAATAAATAGTTTAAAAAAATTATAATTTTTACTAAAATAAATAGTGCAAATAGTAAATTTTACTAATAGTAACTTTTATCAATAAATAGTAGAAATAGTAACTTTTACTATTAAATTAAAAAAAAAGTAGTAAATTTTAGTAATAATTAATAAATAGTAAAATAGTAATTTTTTAGTAGTTAATAAATAGTAAAAATAGTAATTCTACCAATAATTAATAAACAGTAAAAATAGTAAATTTTATTAATAGTAATTATTACCAACTTATTAGTATAATTTTGATACAAGATGTAAAAATAGTAACTTTTACCAAAAAATTAAAAATAGTTAATTTTACTCAAATAAATAGTAAAATAGTTAATTTTACTCAAATAAATAGTAAAATAGTAAATTTTACTCAAATAAATAGTAAAATAGTAAATTTTACTCAAATAAATAGTAAAATAGTAAATTTTACTCAAATAAATAGTAAAATAGTAAATTTTTCGAAAATAAGTAGTAAAAATAGTAAATTTTACTCAAATAAATAGTACAAATGGTAAATTTTACTTAAATAAATAGTAAAAAAAAGTAAATTTTACTAATAGTAATTTTTACCAATAAATATTAAAAATAGTAACTTTTACTAATAAATTATTTAAAAAATAGTAAATTTTAGTAATAATTAATAAATAGTAAAAAGAGTAATTTTACTAATAATCAATAAATATTAAAAATAGTAATTTCTCTAATAGTTAATAAATAGTAAAAATAGTAATTTTACAAATAATCAATATCAGTATTGAAAATATTAATTTTTCTAAAAGTTCATGAATAGTAAATATAGTAATTTTACTAATAATTAATAAATACTAAAAATATTAAATTATTATTATTATTATTATTATTATTGTTAATTATTTTATTTATTTTTTTATTATATTTGACTAATAGTAATTTTTACCAACTTAATTGTAAAATTTTGTTATACGTTGTAAAAATAGAAGATTTTACCAATAAATTGTAAAAATAGCAAGTTTTACTAATAAATTGAAGAAAAAATAGTAAATTTTACTAAATAATAGTGAAAATAGTAAATTTTACTAAATAAAAGTGTAAATAGTATATTTTACTAAATAATAATTAAAAATAGTAACTTTTACTTATAAATAGTAAAGATAGTGAATGTCAGTAACAAATAGTATTCTACACTACTGTATTAGTGAAATTTACTAATTAATATTAAGAATAATATATTTTACTATTAAGCAGTAAAGATAGTAAATTTTACTTGTAGTAATATCAACTAATAAATACTAAAAATAGTAAAATTTACTAATATTAAGTTTTACCAATTTTTTTTTGTAAAATTATGTGATAAATAGTAAAAATAGTTAATTTCACTAATAATTAATAAATAGCAAAAAATTGTTAATTTCACTAATAATTAATAAAAAGTAAAAATAGTTAATTTCACTAATAATTAATAAATAGTAAAAATAGTTAATTTTACTGACAATAGTTTCTACTAAATCTTCAGTAAAACTTAGTAATCAATAGTGAGAATTATAATTTTTACTAATAAATAGTGAATAATACTAAACTTTACAAAAAGTAAGTAAATAAATAGTAAAGAATACTAAACTTTACAAATAGTAAGTTCTACCGGTTTATTCGTAAATTTTAGTAACAAATAGTAAATATAATAAATTTTCCTAATGAGCAATAAATATTAAAAAAATGTAAATTTTACTAATAGTAAATTCTACAAATTTGTTAGTAAAATTTTGTTATAAGTAGAAGAAATAGTAAATTTGACAAAAATAAATAGTAAAAATAGTAAATTTTACTAATAAATAGTAATAATAGTAAATGTTACTGATAAATAGTAAAAATAGTAAATTTTACCGGTAAATAGTAAAAATAGTAAATTTGACTAAGAAAAAGTAGTAAAAATAGTAAATTTGACTAAAATAAGTAGTAAAAATAGTAAATTTGACTAAAATAAGTAGTAAAAATAGTAAATTTGACTGATAAGTTACACTTTTTTTGTCAGAATATTTTTTTACTATTTTATTTTTTTTTTAATTGAAAGGATATTTTTATTTTTAAACTTGGGGTAAAATGACATAAAAAATTGACAACACTACTCAAAAATGGTGTAAAAATGACACAAAGCAGGAATAACACTTTTTTTCAATTTGGGGTCAAATGAGAAACCAGTTAATGTTCGATTTTAATTGAAAGAATATTTTTTTAACTACAAATAGGGTAAAATGACACTAAGAAAGGGGTAATTTACTTACAAATGGGGTAACACGGCACTAAAAAGGGGTTATTTACTTACAAATGGGGTAAAATGACACTAAAAATAGTCTATTTATTTAAAATTGGGGCAAAATGACACTAAATAGGGGCAATTTACTTACTAATGGGGTAAAATGACACAAAGGTTATAAAATTTTTACAATTTTCGAATTTTACTTAAAAGAATATTTAACTAATATTTTTATATTCTTTAAAGTAAAATTCGAAAATTATAAAAATTTTTACAACCTTTGTGTCATTTTACCCCAAATTGGAAGTAATTTTACTTCTTTTCGCGACATTTTACCCCATTTATAAGTAAATTGTCCCTTTCTTAGTGTCATTTTACTCCACTTGTAGTTTAAAAATAAATATTCTTTCAATTAAAATTAAAATTAGGGTAAAAAATTTGCACACAAATATGGGGTAATATGACACTTAAAATAGAGGTAGGGGTAAAGTGTCACAAACTCCGCTTTAAAATACACTTTTGATTGACATACCCCATTATAGATGAAGAAACAAAAATTTAAATATTTCAATTAACAATTTTTTATTTGTACACATAAACTGTAATAAATTTTGTTTTCATTAAAAAAAAAAATTTTTTTTTCTTCACTTTTGCCTCAGGGGGCCATAATAACATTATTTTTTTCGCGTTGGCGAGACTCACGGCTGACTACAACTGCCTACATCTCTTAAATGCAGTTTGCCCACGCGTCTTCAATGCTTTTAACAAAAAAAAAAAAAAAAAAATTTCTATATAGTTATTCGTAATACTAAAATATTTGTCATTTTATTTTATCGAAAATATTTGAAGAACATTCTTTATATTCAGATGACAACATGTGGGTAAAAATATTTAGCAAACAGTAAATAATTAAAAACATAAATTTATTCACTTTTAATGCTTAAAAAAAAAAAAAAAATTAGTAAATAATGGAGTAATAAAAAATAAATAAAATTAAAAAAAACAATTTAAATTCAATTGAAATTAATAACATTTTTTTCTCGCAAAAAAAGTTAGGTGCAATTAAAAAAAAATTTGGCTAAATTAAAAAATTAGCTAAATATAAAATTGTCCAAATTGAAAAATAGCTAAATATAAAAGTGGCTTAATAAAAATGTTTACTAAGAAAAAATAAATTAAAGGAAAAAGTAAGACTAAATAAAAAAATTTTGTTAAACAAAAAATAAAATTAAACACAAACATTAGACTAAATAAAATAAATTTGGCCAAGTATAAAATTGGCGAAATAGAAAAATGACTCAATAGTTCAAGTTGGCTTAATTAAAAATTTTTCTAAATTAAAAATTTAATTATATAAAGAACAAAATTAAACAAAATAAAAACAATTTGGCTAAATATAAAATTGGTAAAATAGAAACATGGCTAAATATAAAATTGGCAAAATAGAAACATGGCTAAATATAAAATTGGCAAAACACAGAGAAGGCTAAATATAAAGTTGGCTAAACAAAAAATTTTTTTAAATAAAAAATTTAATTACATAAAGTATACAAAATTAGACAAAATAAAAAAAAATTTGGCTAAATATAAAATTGGCCAAATAAGAAAAGTGGATAAATTGAAAATTGGCGAAGTGAATTTTGGCTAAATGAGAATTCTTTCTAAAGGAAAAATTGTCGAAATAAAGAATTAGATAAAAAAAAATTTCGCATTAGAAAATTTGGCCAAATAAAAAGCCGGGCAAAATGTGAAAATGTATAAACAGAAAAATTAGGCTAAATTATAAAGTTCGGTTGAAAAGAAATTAGGCTAAAGAAAATAAAATTTTTTTTAGAGAAATAATAACCCAAAATAAAAAACAATTATTTCATTTTATTCACATTATTATTGTTTTTGTTACTATTGTTATTATTATTATTCTTTTCTAATTTTATTTATTATTATTATTATTATTATTATTATTCTTTTTTAATTTTTGTTAATTTTTATTATTTTGATTATTATTCTTTTTATAATTTTCATTATTATTATTCTTTTTTACGTTTATTAATTTTCGTTATTATTATTCTTTTTTAATTTTATTAATTTTTTTATTATTATTATATATCGTGGGGAACATCAGATGATGAAGAACTTGAATTATGAAAGTATCTATAAGAAATCACGGTCAACGCACTCGAGAAATGAATTCTTGAATTATGCCGAGAAACTTATCCGTTACCGTATATAGTGACTTTTCCTTCATGTCATATTATCAAAGATGATGCTCATTGCACCATAAAAAATATATGATATAATTTTCTCTATTGAAAAATCATTCCATTCAATATTTCACAATGAAGAATAATAAATTCCATAATGTAAGAGAATATTTTTTTTAAAATAGAATATAAAAAATTGGCTAGTAAGAAATACTTGTATGCCTTAATTTTAACCTCATAATAAATATTTACAATGGAAATTTGGCCAAATGGCAAATATTTGTCATAACAATTTAGCTAAATGGCAAAAGTATTAAGCAAAAAAAAAAAAAATTAACCAAATGACAAGTATTTTTTAAAGAATAATTTAGCCAAATGGCAAATATTTTTAGTAACAATTTGGCCAAATAATAAGTATTTTTAGAAGCAATTGGGCCAAAAAACGAATTTTTTAAAAATAACACTTTGGCCAAACGACAATTATTTTTAATAATAGTTTGGCCAAATAATAAGTATTTTTAATAGCAATTTGGCCAAAAAGCGAATTTTTTAAAAATAACAATTTGGCCAAACGACAATTATTTTAAATAATAGTTTAGCCAAATTACAAGTATTTTTATTTTTGAAATAATAATTTGGCCAAATAACAATAAAATAATCAACAATTTGGCCAAATAACAAACATTTTTAAAACGAATTTGGCCATATAACAAACACTTTTAATAGCAATTGGGCCTAACAACGAGTTTTAGAAAATAATAATTTAGCCAAACGTTGATTATTGTTAATAATAAATTGGCCAATCGACGATTATTGCTAATAATAATTTGGCCAAATAAGTATTTTAATAGCAATTAGGCCAAACAACGAGTTATTTAAAATAATAATTTAGCCAAACGACGATTATTGTTAATAATAATTTGGCCAAATAATAAGTATTTTTAATAGCAATTGGGCCCAAAAAACGAATCTTTTAAAAATAACACTTTCGCCAAACGACAATTATTTTTAATAATAGTTTGGCCAAATTACAAGTATTTTTATTTTCGAAATAATAATTTAGCCAAATAACAATAATTAACAATTTGGCCAAATAACAGACATTTTTAATACGAATTTGGCCAAAGAGCAAATATTTTAAATAGCAATTTGGCTAAACAATGAATATTTTGTAAATAATAATTTAGCCACATAACTAGAATTTTTTTAATAATAATTTGGCCAATCGACGATTATTGTTAATAATAATTTGGTCAAATAATATGTATTTTTTAATAGGAATTAGTCCAAACCGCGAGTTTTTTTTTAAGAATAACAATATGGCCAAACACCACTTATTTTTAATAGTAGTTTAGCCAAATTGCAAGTATTTTTAATTTTGAAATAATAATTTGGCCAAATAACAATAATCAACAATTTGGCCAAATAACAAACATTTTTAATACGAATTTGGCCATATAACAAACACTTTTAATAAAAATTTGGCGAAATAGCAAATATTTTAAATAGCAATTTGGCTAAACAATGAATATTTTTTTAATAATAATTTGGCCAATCGACGATTATTGTTAATAATTTGGCCAAAAATATGTATTTTTAATAGCAATTGGGCCAAACAGCGAGTTTTTTTTAAATCATAGTTTGGTCAAACGACAAATATTTTTAATAATAGTTTGGCCAAATTTCAAGTATTTTTAATAATAGTTTGGCCAAATTTCAAGTATTTTTTATAACAATTTATCCAAACGACAATTATTTTTAATAAATGTTCGGCCAAATTACAAGTATTTTTATTTTTGAAATATTAATTTGGCCAAATAACAATAAAGTAATCAACAATTTGGCCAAATAACAGACATTTTTAATACGAATTTGGCCAAAGAGCAAGTATTTTAAATAGCAATTTGGCTAGACAATGAATATTTTTTAAACATTAATTTGTCCAAATAACAAGTAATTTTAATAATAATTTGGCCAAACGACGATTATTGTTAATAATAATTTGGCCAAATAACAAGTATTTTTAATAATAATTTGGCCAAATAACAAGTATTTTTAATAATAATTTGGCCAATCGAGATTATTGTTAATAATAATTTGGCCAAATAACAAGTATTTTTAATAATAATTTGGCCAATCGACGATTATTTTTAATAATAATTTGGCCAAATAATATGTATTTTCAATAGCAATTGGGCCAAACAGCAAGTTTTTTTAAAATAACAATTTGGCCAAATTATTATTTGGGCAATTATCGTTAATAATAGTTTGGTCAAATTATTATTTGGACAATTATTTTTAACAATAGTTTGGCCAAATTACAAATAATTTTTCAATAACAATTTAGCCAAATTAAAATCTTCATTAAAATAATAATTTGGCCAAATAAATGTCTTTTATTCAATATTTTAACCAAATAACAAGTATTTTGTTAATAATAATTTGACAAAACAACCATAAACTTATAAAAATATAAAAACAAAAAAATAAAATTAAAAAAAAACAAAAAATAAAACAAGTAAAATTAAAAAAAAAGAAAATAAAAAAATATATAGAAAAAAATTTTTAAAAACATTACAAACTTTAAGTAAAAAAAAAAAATTTCTGCTTAAATCTATAATAGCAAAGGGAAAAAAAAATTTCCTCGAAATACGCACGCACTGGGTAAATATAATTTTTCTCTCTCCTTTTATGCTCGATTCAGTGTTTTTATATTTAAAAAATTAACAAGTAAAGAGTCTACAAAGATTGTGGGAGCGAAAATAAGTGGGCGAAAAATACAGTATATATAACAGTCTTGTATAATATAATATACTATACTATAATACATATGTTAATTATGAGAATGAATTTCATGTGTATACGTATTTTTATCTCCCCCCTCCCCCCCCTCTCTCTCTCTCACTCTTAGAAATTAGACTTTTTTCCACTCCTTTTCTTTTTTTCTTCCTATTTTATTTTCTTTAATCATCACGTAAAAATATCTGACCATGACGTCTAATTTTTTTTTTTTTTTTTTTTTTTTTTTTTTTTTTTAAAAATGTCGCATACACACATTCCATGAAGAAAGTGAAACTCTCAGTTTTGTCCTGTGTGTATCTTATAATTTACATAGAATTTTCGTCATTACACAAATTTAAATAAATAAAAAAAAAATTTTCTCTTTAAATGGAAAAATTTATTTCTTTCTTTATTTTAATTTTTTAGAATTTACTCATGATTTTGGTTTAAAAATTTTTTTTTTATTTAATTACATACTTTATTTATAGACATTTATTTTTATTTATTTATTTTTAATACGATTTATTTTTTATTTATTTACTTACTTTATTTATTAACATTTATTTTTATTTATTTATTTACTTACTTCATTTATTGTCAATTATTATTTTTGATTCTTAATTGAGTATTAACTATGTTTGATTCTATTTATTTATAAACAATACATTAATATTAAAAAAAAAAAAAAAATTTCTAAAATAATAATTTTGCAGAGCGACGATTTAAATCAATACTAATAATTAATAATAATAATAATAAAAATAATAATAATTATGTTATAACTTGAATTAGTATTAACAATAATAAATTAAATTTTTTGTTTTTCTTCATTCGTATTAAAAAAAATAAATTTGTAAAATAATTAATATTTTGTAGGGCGACGATTTTAATTAATAATACTAATCTTATAACGTTGAATTATATTAAAAGTAATAAATTAAATTTTTTCATTTGTTCATTATTATTATAAATTATCACTATTATTATAAAAAAAATTATAATTTGTAAAATAATAATTTTGCAGAGCGATGATTTCAATCAATGCAAATAATTAATAATAATAATTATATAGCATGAATTATTATTAACATAGAAATACCTTTAAATTTTATAGTTCGTTATTAACATTTTTAAAAAATTCTATTATTTGTAAAATATTAATGATTTTCTGGAGCGACGATTTTAATCAATATTACCAATGTTACAAAGGTGAATTAATATTAAAAGTGATAAGCATTTTTTTTTCATTTGTTCACTAATATTAAAAAAAAAAAAAAAAAAAAAAAAAAAAAATCTCTAATTTAATAAAATGAAAACTAAAGAAACAGAGACTGAAGAGAATTCCTCACCAAAACTAATTTAAGTATCCAAATCATCCAGAAAGAAAATACTTCTTTTCTCCCCTTTAAAAAAAAAGTTATTATTATTTACGCTAATTTCAGTCAATTTTCTCACTCACAAAAATTTCACTAGACACACACTGTATAATTAAACGATTTCAAATCATCTTTCTAATTATCACTCGAATTTACACACACACACACACACACATACACTACAAAAATAAAATAATTAACATCACTATTAAAAAAAATATGTCATTATAATTTTCCGTCTTTTCCGTATTAAAAACAAGAGAAAAAATCATTTCGAGAAAAAATTTTTGACTTCTTCGGCACTTTACTAATTCTAATAAATTAAAACACACGATATTATTTTATAAACGGGAATAAAAAGTTCGAATCGAAATGAATTTTTTTTTTTTTTTTTTAATAACTTTTTTTTGCAAAAAAAAGACTAAAATTGAGTGATGTTGGAAGAAGAAGAGTCTGTAGTCAACTATTTCTCGCATGTAGACATTTTAAGTATTATTAAGGAAGAGAATCAACACTCACAAGTATATAGATATTTGTATATATATATACAATACTCGTGTTCAAGAAACTCGCACTGTTTCGTATCTGGATCGCTCGCGATACACGCATCGATGATCCCATTAACTGTTAACGCAGAAGATTCTCTTCCTTCATACTCTCCGCGATTTGAAAAAAAAACTTTTTCCATCGACTTCCATGGAATATCAATAAAAAAAAATAAAAAATAAAAAAAAAAAAAAAAAAAAAACAATAAAAAACAATAAAAATAACAACAATAGAAACAACAATAATAAATAACAATAAACAAACAATAAACAACAATAATTATATAAATAATAACAAATAACAATAATAAAAATAATAACAACAAAAAATAACAGTAATAAAAATAATAACAACAATAGAAACAACAATAATAAAAATAATAACAACAAATAACAGTAATAAAAATAATAACAACAAATAACAACAATAATAAAAATAATAACAAATAACAACAATAATAAAAATAATAACAAATAACAACAATAATAAAAATAATAACAAATAACAACAATAATAAAAATAATAACAAATAACAACAATAATAAAAATAACAACAAATAACAACAATAATAATAATAACAACAAATAGCAACTATAATAAAAACAATAACAACAAATGGCAAAAATAATAATAATAAAAATAATAATAATAATAAAATAATACAAAAATAAAAATAAAAAAAAATAATAATAATAATCATTATAATAATAACAACAAATAGCGACTATAATAAAAACAATAACAACAAATAGCAAAAATAATAATAAAAATAATAATAATAATAATAATAATAATAATAATAATAATAATAATAATAATAATAATAAAATAATAAAAAATAAAAAAAAAATAAAATAATAATAATATTAGTAATAATAATAATAATCATTATAATAATAATCATAATAATAATAAATACTAGAAAAAACTTGACAAAAATTATAGAGAAGCGTAACAATAATTTTTTTCTGTAAAAATAATTAAAAAAACAGTAAAAATTTCATTCAAGAATTGCGTAATTAAATATGAAACGAAAAAAATAAACTAATGTGGAATTGGCCTTGCGGTAAAGTACTCGACATTTGCCATTATTATTCCCGCGTTCGAATCTCGGCAATTGAACATTTTTTCTTCTTCTTTAGATTGCATGAAAAAATTTAAATATTTATTAAAACAATATTATTTTATTATTTTATTATTACTTATTCTGACACTTTTATTATTATATTACTATTTATTTTGATATTTTATTATTTTTATTTTTGCCAAAAATTAGAAAAAAAATGTTTAAATTAATTCATTTCTTTCGAAGTGATTTTATGCAAATTCTACATTTAAATAATTTAATGCCTGAGAAATTTTTGAGTATTCAAATAAAAAACAATTGAATTCTTACATTTTTTTAGAATTGAACTGAGGAGTTAAATTAATTAATAAAAATTAAATTGTTATTGTCATTAAATTAATTAATAAAAATTAAATTGTTATTGTCATTAAATTAATTAATAAAAATTAAATTGTTATTGTCATTAAATTAATTTTATTTTAAGAATTTTTGAGAATACACTTTTTTGAGCCGAATTTAGAGTTAAAAATTAATTCAAAAGTAAACGAAATATAAACAAATTAAAAAAAATAGAAAAAAAATAAAAATAAATAAAATAATAAAAAATAGTGAAATCGAAATAAATAATTTAGTTTCCAGTTTGAACGGAGAAAAAAAATTTAGAAAAAATCCGCCGAGATTCGAACCCGCGCGACCAAGAGGTGCGTAATAAGTAACAACCGAACACGTTACCACTAGTCCAATTTTACTCGAATCAAAATTTACCAATTTCAACCAAAAAAATTTATTTTTAATTAGAATTTTTTTTTCTTTTTTGCTTCTTTTTTCCATCTTTCTCTAAAATATTATTTTGCAACGAGTGTGAAAATTAAAAATTCGAAATTAAAAAATTTCGATTAAGAAATTCGAAAATTAAAAATTCGAAAATTAAAATTCGAAAATTAAAATTCGAAAATTAAAATTCGAAAATTAAAAGTTAGATAAATAAAAATTAGAAAAATAAAAATTAGAAAATTAAAAATAAGAAAATTAATAATTCGAAAATTCAAAATTAGGAAATTAAAAATAAAAAAAGCAAATAGAAACAAAAAGGAATTAAAAATACAAAAAGTAAAAATAAAGAAATATAAATTTTCATAAATTACAATAAAAATTACGAAAAAAAGAATTCAATGAGAATATTTCTCCATTTCTATTCGATTTCATTTTCTTTTTTTTTTCCTTTTCCATGACCTAGACTCATTGACACCTACTTAAAAATGTCAAAGACAATAATGTCAATATATTATAATCAAATCTCGTTTCGTATCTTAACAATCTTATTATATACGGTTGTAAAAAAGTACAAATTACAACTTTAAGTATATATATTGCACAAGTAATAATTTTCAAATAATAACAATACTGTAATAAAAGAAAAAATAAAAGAAAAAATAAAAGAAAAAAAAATAAAAGACAAATAGAAGAAAAATAGTTGAAGAAAAAAATAGATTGAGAAAAAATTTGCATAATGCTACTGCAAAGAGAGAGAGAGAGAGAGAGAGAGAGAGAGAGAGAGAGAGAGAGAGAGAGAGAGAGAGAGAGAGAGAGAGAGAGAGAAAAAAAAATTACTTTGAAACACATTCCGGATATGTTACAGCTTTTTCTCTCCTCTTGTTAGTGTATATAAATAAATTTATGTATACAATTTACACCAGTATTACTGGTGTATCCGATTCGCATAATGAGGTTGCAAGATCATGAATGAAATTCTACGCAGACTCTACTGTTTAACTTTTATAACTAGTTAAAAATGGAAATTTTTATAACTATATATATATATTAACACCGCCTTGGCGCGAAAAAAGATTCCTTATTTTTTCCCTGCAAAGTAAATAGTTTTTATCAAAAAACAAAAAAAAACAAAAAAAAAACAAAAAAAAACAAAAAAAAACAAAAAAAAAACAAAAAACAAAAAAAAAACAAAAATATTGTAAAGAATAAAAAAATTTTATTACTACAAATTCTATTAAATTTTTCCCCTAGTTTAAAATATCAGAATATATGAAATTTCGTTCATTTTTATTTATATTTATTTATATCAATATAAAAAGATTCTTATTTGATAAAATAAAATTTTTTTTAAACTCTATTTCCATTCGAAATAATTTTTTTCTATTGTCAATAATCACGAATATTTGTTATTAAATATTTCTGTATTAATATTCCAATAAACTTTAAATAAATATAAATTTAAAATTATTAGTTAATGTATTTAATGTTAAGTAATTAATTAATGAAAAAAAATCACTCGCACCAGGATTCGAACTCACGAATAAACAAATGTAAAGACGAAGAGCATTACCACGAGGCCAATTCGACGATGAAAATTAAATTTCATTTTCGCCACATATTTTCATATATTTCAATAAAAATTCGAATTTATTTCGAGTAAATATCGATAAAATTAAACTAATTGATAATTATATCGATATATTTCCATGAAATATCGATTCGTCCGAAGTAAATCGATTTATTTCGATAAAAAACATTCAATGATTTCGACAAATCGAAAAAATTCGATTTAATTCAATACAAAACGATTTATTTTGATAAAGAACGATTTATTTCGATATAATATTCAATGATATCGACTAATCGAAATAATTCGGATTATTTCGATAAAAAACTATTTACTTAAAAAAACGATTTATTTTGATAAAAAAAGGATTTATTTTGATTAAAAAAACGATTTATTTCGATAAAATATTCAATGATATCGACTAATCGAAATAATTCGATTTATTTCGATAAAAAAATGATTTATTTCAATAAAAAACAATTTATATATTTTTATAAAATATTCAATGACATTGACTATAATTGAAATAATTCGATTTATTTCGAGTAAATACCGATAAAATTAAACTAATTGATAATTATTTCGATACATTTCGATGAAATATCGATTCGTCCAAAGTAAATCGATTTATTTCGATAAAAACATTCAATGATTTCGACAAATCGAAAAAATTCGATTTATTTCGATACAAAACGATTTATTTCGATAAAATATTCAATGATATCGACTAATCGAAATAATTCGATTTATTTCGATAAAAAAAACGATTTATTTCAATAAAAAGCAATTTATGTTGATAAAATATTCAATGACATCGACTAATCGAAATAATTCGATTTATTTCGATAAAAAAACGATTTATTTCGATAAAATATTCAATTATTTCGATTAATCGAATTTTTTAAATATATTTTCACTAAAAAACCATTTTTTTAAAATAAAAAAAACGATTTATTTCGATAAAATATTCAATAATAAAAATCAAAAAGATTTTATTTTTTGTTTCAAATACATATTTATGCGAGGACAAAAAAATGAATGAATTGAGGGGTAAAATAATTCGCGCCTATAAGTATGTTTGTGCTTCACGTGAACGCTCTAACTTGTGTGATTAACCTACTAATTAGTTGTGCAACGGCTTTTATGGCTGGCAAAGCCGCCTCCACTCTTTTTTTTATTAACTTTTTGTGATCATTATCATTATTATTATTATTAAATAAATATTTATTCAATATTTTTAATTTAATATTTAAAAATATTTGTTTTTATATTTTTAATTATTATTATTATTATTATTATTATTTATTATTATTTTTTTATTACCATTGATTTTTATGTTTTTTAATTATTATTATTATTATTATTATTATTATTATTAAATAAATATTTATTCAATATTTTTAATTTAATATTTAAAAATATTTGTTTTTATATTTTTAATTATTATTATTATTATTTATTATTATTATTATTATTATTATTATTTATTTTTATTTTTTTATTATCATTAATTTTTATGTTTTTTAATTATTATTATTATTGTTGTTGAAAATTCTGAGGATAATAATTTTATAAAAATTATAAAAATAAACATAAAAATTAAAAAAAAGTATCTCTACATTTTTCATAAATTTTTATATTTTATAAAAATAAAAGCTATAAAAACTTTTTTTAAAAAAAAATATACATAATACATTTTTATATATAAATGACGAGTAAAGATCCTCCTTAATTTTTATAGCCATTTAACTTTCACTGCAGCTAATAATATTTAAAAGATGACGAAAAAAAGGGAAATAAAAAAAAATCTTTCACTTTTTTTTTACTATATATGAGCCATCAATAAAAAAAAACCTCTGATAATAACCCATATTTTCCCTCGAGACTAATTAACGATTTGAAAAAACTTACAGTTATTTCCATGTAATCACGAAAAAATTATGTCGTTTTCAGGAAAAATTTTTTTTTTTCTATAATAAAAATAAATTTTAAATATAAATATTCTTCTTTTTTATTTCTTTTTTAATAATAATAATAATATTTTATTTTGATTTTTAAAAATTATTGTTTACTTAACTAGTTACTATACTAAATATTAATATAACAATTATTATTGTAATTATATGTATTTTTTAAAAATTTATTTATTTTTTTATTTTATTTATTTTTTAATACTAATACTAATAATAATAATTATTATTATTATTATTATTTTGTTTTTTAATTGGAAAAACCCACTATTACTAAATAAATAAATAATAATTTACTATTATAGCATTTTTTACTCGAAAAGGCACTTTTTTAGTAAAAAAAGTATTTCTTATTTTAGAAACTCCTTGTTAGTAATAATAAATGAATAAATAAATAAATAAATAAATAAAGAACAAAATAACTAAAAAAAATAATAATTTTATTATTAATAAATATTTTTTAAATAAATAATTACTTTTATTATTAATAATTTCTTACTTCGGAAATCCATTGTTATTAATAATAATAAATAAAAAGAGCATAAATACGATAATTTTTTTTCTAATCACCAATACAGAAAAAGCGGAAGCAACCTGTTGATTAACTTACACGAAGTGACCTAAAAATACTTAATCGAAGGTAAAATGACTCTAAATGACTAAAATACTATTTTCGTAACTAGAAAATCGATATATGAACGCCTATCCTCTATTTGCATTTAATTAATACTTATTTCAATTTTTTTTCTTTTTCTGTTTTTTTTAAATACATTTCTTCACCTATTATTATCCAATTTACTACAAATTATGAATCCCCCCCCTCCTTTTTCAATATAAATAAATTTTTGCTTCATAAAATTTTTAATTTTTCTCAAAAAAAAAAAATACTTGAAAAAAATAAATAGTAATTATAATTATGATAAATAATAATAATAATAATAATATAATAAATATAAAGAAAAATTAAATTAAAACATTTAGTTTTTCGTTTTATTTATATTTTGTTGAAATTACAAACTTTTAAATAAACGAATATTTTTTTTTGTCTATTTAAATATTCCCAAAAAAAAAAATTAGAAATTATTATTTAATTAAAATAAATTAGAAATAAAATAGAGTCAATATATTAATTATTATGCAATTTATTTTAAATAAATTATTTATTTATTTAATTACTTATTTATTTAATGTAAAAAAATAAATAAGAATAATGTGAAAAAATTAATTAATTCAAATCACTTATAAATAAATAAATATTTATTTATTTATCTAGTCAATTAATTATTATTAAATATTAATTATGTTTTGTTATTATTATTAAATTTAAGGTGAAAACATTTAACAATTATTTGTGAAAAAAAAATTAAAATTTATTTATTTATTAATCTAATTAGTCAATTAATTATTAGATATTTATTACGTTTTGTTATTATTATTATTATTAAATTGAAGGTGAAAATATTTAACAATTATTTGTAAAATAAAAAATATTTTTTAAATAATAATAAATAATAAATAAATAAATTTCTTTTATATTATTTTTTTAATAATAACAATAATAATTAAATATAGATAAACGGTAATAATAATTATTTATTACATATTATTTATTACATATTTATTTATTACATTTATTACATTATTATTTATTACATTATTATTTTTTACTTTTATTTACATATAAAATTTATTTATATATTTTATTTATTTATTTATTTATTTATTTATTTATTTATTATTATTATTATTATTATTGTTGTTGTTGTTTTTATTTTTCTTCTCCACTTTCCAAAAACCGAATCTATCAATAAATTTCCAATTGATTCAACAATCTTTCGATATAATTTTAAATATATATAAGAATCGAGTGTGGAATTTCAGTGCGTGTGGGTTTTGAAAAACGATCTCCACCTACCGACCTGAATTTTCCCAAGAAAAATCATTTCATTTAGAATTAGATTATTAAAAATCACAATTATCGCTTAAAGAATTTCTATTTTTAAATCTATTCCTTTAAAATAACGTTAAAAATGCATTTTTAGTCGTAAAAAAGAAATAAAAACAAAAAAAAAAGGTAAGAAAATAATTTCCAATTCATTTCCTTATAACAGTTTAATTCTCTCAGAAAATAAATTTTTAATTTATAATTTATAATTTTTAATTTATAATTTATAATTTCAAATTCTAATTATTTAAGAAAAAAAATTTTATTTTCCCTTTACAAAATTTTACTTCTTAGTATTTAAATTTTAATTACAATTTTTTCCTGACATTTTAAACATTTTTTCTTTGTTTATCACAATTTCTATAATATACTATATTAATAATTCATTAGTTTTATTATTTTTTAAACTTTTTATTTTATTATTTTATTTATTATTTAAATTTTTAACTAAAAAATGATTTGTTGAATTTTTATTTTGTTATTTCTTTTTATTATTATTTGTTTATCAGTTTTTACAATTTACTATATTAATAATAATTTATTATTTTTGTAACTTTTTGTTTTTTTATTTTATTTATTATTTGAATTATTAACTAAAAAAATATTTGTTGAATTTTTACTTTGTTATTTATTTTTATTATTATTTGTTTAACACAATTTTTATAATTACAATTATAATAATAATTTATTGATTACAATTTTTTATTCTACCTTTTTATTCATTATTTGAATGTTTTACTCAAAAGTTATTATAAAAAAGAACGCTTTTTTAATTTGTTAGTTAATCATTTTGTTATTAAACTATTTTTTTTATTTAAACTATTTAAATTAACAAATTCGAATTTATTTGCTACTGTTTTATTTATTTTATTTTAAATGTTTATTAAAAAATTGTTAATTCTTAATTTGTTTTATTTGTTTATTTATTAAGCCTTATTTGTTAATTTGTTTATCATTTTATTTATTTTATTCTTTTTTAATATTTACTTTGTTACTAAATTATTTTCTTGTTTATTTTCTTACATTATTTGTTAATTTGTTTATTATTTTATTTATTTTATTATTATTATTATTATTATTATTTATTACTATAATTACTATGAATACAATAGAAAATACTAAAAATATTTTACATATTTTTTGTCAAATTAAAAAAAAAAAAAAAAAAAAAAAAATTCGTAAAATTTGTCAAATTTACTTAATTTTAAAAATAAATTTAACTAGAAAAAAATATAAACAAATAAAAAGAAATAAAAAAAACTCACATAAATAGTCGTGACACGGGCATTTCTGACCATGTCCCTGATATCGTCTGTCTCAAATCTGATTGGCTGATGCGTTGTCGTTAATGCCAACATGACTTCTCCAGTCATTTGAAAAAATCCTTCGGAAAATTCAAGTTAAAAGAAAAAAAAAAAAAAAAAGAAAAAAATGAAGAAAAGAAATAAAAACATATAATCACCAAAGGCATTTAACTACATAGACGCATAAAAAACGTCACACATTTATAAATATTGTCTCCCCACTAAAATTTCCATTATAAACACTGTCGTCATTTTGCACTTTGCAACACTTTTCAAACTCAATTATTATTATTTTTAATATTATTATTAATTATTAAAAAAAATACCTAAACACAGAAAACAATTTTTATTTTAATATTAATAAACAAACTCTAAAAGAGAAAAACAATTTTTCTTCTAATCACAAGAAACTCGTCACAAATTCACTGATAATATTCCTTTCATTATATTCACTTTAAAAAAAAAAAAAAAAAGAGGGGAAACGGTGTCGAATTTCAATATTTTTCTCGTTTTTATTATTATTTTTTTATTTCGAAACAAAATTAAATATCAAATTAAATGTAAGAAAAAAATAACAATTTTTTTTAGTTTTTTTAATTAAAAAAAAATTTTTTTTTTTACTTTTATATAAAAATTAAAAAAAAAAACAAAATTCCGTTTTTCACTTTATGTAAAAATTAAAAAAAAAGAAATTTTTCACTTTATAATAAAATGAAAATGAAAAAAAGAAAAACGCCTAAAATATTTTGATTTGTATTTTTCATTTCGAATTAAAAATTTAGAAAAGAAAAATTCAACAAAGAAAAAATATTTACACTGATTGTTTATTTATAAAAAAAAATTCAATACAGAAAAGAAAATTAAAAATAGAAAATGAAGTATTTCAAAAAATGAAAAATAGAAAATTAATAATTTCAACGAATTAAAAATAGAAAAGAAAATGAAACATTTTTTAAAATTAAAAATTAAAAAAGAAAATTAAAAATACGAAGAAAATTAAAAGTAGAAATTAAAAAATAGAAAAGAAATTAAAACTTTTTTAAAATTAAAACTACAAAGAAAATTAAAAATTAGAAACATAAAATTAAAAATTCCAAAAAATTAAAAATTAGAAACATAAAATTAAAAATTCCAAAAAATTAAAAACAGAAAAAAATTAAAACTAAAAGTAAAAAAAAACTCTAAAGCAAAATATTTTTATTCCTTTTTTTCGTTTTAAATCCATTTTTTTTAAAAAATCATTTTTTTCAAATCACACAATTCCAGTCAAAAACAAAATAAAAAAATGCCAAAAAACTAAAAAAAAACACTTTTTTTTGCTTCGAATTAAAAAAAATAATATTTCCTCTGCAATGAAAAATATTGAAAACTTACTACACACGCGAGACTTTTGTCGACTGAGTTTAAAGTATTACATACGATGCGGAAGGTGAGAAGGAACGGAACCGACTGCAAAGAGAGAGAATACTATATACATATAGACGTTCAAAGTTGCCTTCGTGTTTAACTTGGAATTATTCTTGGTATACAGCGAGTAAAGAGAGCCGCTTTTGCTGCCGTTGCGTTGCTTCTTCTTCTGCTGCTGCTGCTGCTACGGGAGATGCTTCATTGTCGGGGATAATCGTCACGAGATCAGATATCCAAACTCATATTCAATCTCAACTTTATAACTCTCTTTACACTGAAATTTATATGAGACAAGCAAAAAAGAAAAAAAATTGCAAAAAAAATTTATTTTTCTCTCTAATTTGTAAAAGAAAATAGAAAATTTAATTCAGTTAAAAGTAGATCGTTATATTTCGATAAAAATTCGATTTATTTACGTTTTAATCGAAATATATCGATCATACATCGATTTATTTACGTTTTAATCGAAATACATCGATTGTACATCGATTTATCGATATTTAATCGAAATATATCGATTTTACATCGATTTATCGATATTTAATCGAAACATATCGATATTTAATCGAAACATATCGATATTTAATCGAAATATATCGATTCTACATCGATTTATCTATATTTAATCGAAATATATCGATATTTAATCGAAATATATCGATATTTAATCGAAATATATCGATTTTTAATCGAAATATATCGATTTTTAATCGAAATATATCGATTTTTAATCGAAATATATCGATTTATCTATATTTAATCGAAATATATCGATTTATCTATATTTAATCGAAATATATCGATTTTACATCGATTTATCGATACTTAATCGAAATTTATCGAATAATTTAATATTGTATCGATTTTATTTAATGCAATGATAATATAAATCAAACTTCATCGAATAATCGATTAATGTATCGATTTTAATCGTTGCAACGATAATTAAATCGAAATTTTTCGAATAATCGAAATTTATCGAATAATCTAATATTGTATCGATTTTATTCGATGCAATGATAATTAAATCGAACTTTATCGAATAATCGACTTTTATATCGAATTTTATTACTCAACTCGATATATTTCGATTAATTGTCACTTTGATCTGCATATTGCGATATATTTCGAATATTTTGTTTAAATACGATAGAATGCGTATTAATTTCGATTAGATTAATTTGATTGTTATTTCTGTACATTTCGATTAATTGAAACTTAGTTTGATATATTCCGATTAATTAAAACACAATTCGATATATTTCGAATAATAAACCAATAATTTGATAAATTTCGCTTTATATTTCAATTAATTAAAACTTAATTCGATATAATTTGCCTTTTTCGATTAATTTCGATTATTTTACACCTAATTCAATATGTTTCGATTTACTTCAACTATTTGTCACTTTAGTCGATATATTTTGATGTTATTCAATTAAGTAGATGTTAATTCGATACAAGTTAATGTAATTCGATTAATAAATCTGAATTCGATACATTACTATCAATTGACACTTAACTCAATAAATTTCGATATATTTCGATTAATTGTCGCTTTCCTCTATACATTTCGATATATTTTGTTTATTTAATTCAAATTAGATTTATTGATTGTAAAATTCAATATATTTAGCATAATTTTTACTTAATTCGTTATATCTCGATATATTTCGATTATTTGATTTTCACTGTAAAAAATAAATCTTACTTTCAGTCTCTTTTTGACTAAAACCGTTTACATTAGAAACATTTTTAACTAAGTCTTAGCCTTGAGAGTATTATTTAAAGCCAAAAAATTGACTTAATCTGGTTTTCAGCTTAAAAATAGGCTATTTTTCAATCATTTTGGTTTTAAGATGTAAACGGTTTCAGACTTTGTTTTTTCTGTGTTGATTCAACTTTTTTTTTTACTATATTTGATTCATAATTCGACTTTTTTCAATTATCGACATCTAATTCGATATATTTCAATTTAGTCGATTAATTTGATTGACACTTAACTCAATATATTTCGATATATTTCGATTAATTAGCAGTTTAGTCGGCATATTTCGAAATATTTTAATTTATTGTCACTTAATTCGATATATTTTGATTAATTGTCACTTTATTCGGTAAATTTCGACGTATTTCTAATAATTGACACTCAATTCGATATATATATTTCTATTAAAATGAAGCTTAACTCAATATATTTCAATTAATTATCATTTTATTTGGCATATTTCGATACATTACGATAAATTGACATTTAACTCGATATATTTCGATACATTTCGATAAATTAACACTTAACTCGATATATTTCGATACATTTCGATAAATTGACACTTAACTCGATAGATTTCGATTAATCGATACTCAACTCGATATATTTCGATTAATTTCGATATATTTCGATTAATTTCGATATATTTCGATTAATTTCGATATATTTCGATATATTTCGATTAATTTTGATATATTTTGATTAATTTCAATATATTTCGATTAGAGCTGTGCAAAATTCGAACCGAACCGAGTTTAGTTCGGTTTTGGGGCGCCGAAATGTCGAATGTCGAATATTCGACATTTCAGTCGCCCAGTTCGAATGTCGAATATTCGACATTCGAACTAGGCTAACTCGAATGTCGGTTTTTCGACATTCGAACTGGGCCAACTCGAATGTCGAATATTCGACATTTGAACTGGGCGACTGAAATGTCGAATTTTAGAATTCGACATTTTAGCGTACTAAAACCGAACACAACTCGGTTCGGTTCGAATTTTGTAGTAACTCGAATGTCGAATATTCGACATCCGAACTGGGCTAGTTCGAATGTCGGTTTTTCGACATTCGAACTGGGCCAACTCGAATGTCGAAAATTCGACATTCGAACTGGGCTAGTTCGAAT